>CM038630.1:32724925-33007425 GCA_021554675.1 Leuciscus idus
ATTAAGGAGACGGACAAAACGCGTTTTCTTGACGCCCCTGTATCCAGCGCCGGCCTCTTCGGCCCTGCGGTTAAGGGTTTTTCGGAGAGATTCACCGAGGCACAGAAGGCTGTAGCCGCACTGGGTAGTACATTAACATTAGCTCAAATGATCTATAGGGAATTTTAATAATTAATCATGAATATGATTAATATATTGCATATTACAGTTACATTCAATTATCGAAGTTGAAAATAGATCGATTGTATATATGAATAATCAATTACAATGAATTATAATTCCTCATTCATATATCAGTAGTCTTTATTTCAGATCGATTAAATGAGATAACCCTTAATGGAAATTAATGTAATTATCAAACAGTTGTTTGTCCAGCAAAATGGCCGTAAGATTAACTTATCAACTTCTCAATAAAGTTATCACTTCTTATAACCTCCAAGAAATATTAATCTTCTGGCCGTGAACATTAATTTTCCTGTGTTTATAAAATTGAACTACTCAACGTAGTAAATAATTAAAAGCTTTTGTAGCTAGGATCGACATCTCATTGACTTTGCAATACAAGCATTTAAACAGAAGCAATCATGAATATAATGGTTTTAATAAATGCAAAACTAATAATACATCGAACTAAGGAATACATGTATATACAACCGAAACAAACAAAACGTCTCGGGTTACGTATGTAACCCTTGTTCCCTGAGAAAGGGAACGAGACACTGCGTCGGTGACGACACTAGGGGAACGCCCTTCAGCGTAGCGCGTCTGAATTTATGAATGAAACCGAATCCAATCCTATTGGCGTTGCGTGATGACGTAGCGTGTGACGGCATAAGCGGATGTATACAAAAGCACGCCGGCACACAGAAATGTCAGCTTTTGCTATGAAGCAAGTGCTCCAGGCGGGGTGAGGTGTGGCGAACCGACGCAGTGTCTCGTTCCCTTTCTCAGGGAACAAGGGTTACATACGTAACCCGAGACGTTCCCTTTCGAGGGAACTCGAACTGCGTCGGTGACGACACTAGGGGAACGAGATACCCACTATACCACAACGAACCCCGCTCATCCTAGTGTGAAGCTGTCTTCAGGCACAACTTAGGACGAAAGCACTCGTGCACCGGGTGTAGAGGAAAGGTCCAGACTGTAAAACCTCATGAATGTGTGCGGAGTGGCCCAGCCAGCCGCCTCACATATGTCATGGATAGAACCCCTGAAAGGAGGGCTCTAGAGGATGCCATGCCTCTGGTGGAGTGAGCTCTCACGGCCATAGGTGAAGGCAATTTGCGCACCTGATAGGCCAGGGAAATAGTCTGAATGATCCAGTTGCTGATGGTCTGTTTAGAGGCGGGGAAGCCCCTTCTTGGGCGACCCAAAACACACCAGCAACTGGTCTGACTTCCGCCATGAGGAGGACCTCTGAATATAACACTGCAGTGCTCTGACAGGGCAGAGCAGATGAAGTCTCTCCTCATCCGCCGTCACATGAGGTGGAGGATAAAATGCCTGCAGAACCATGGGCCGTGCCACATTAGATGGCACCTTGGGCAAATAGCCGGGCCTGGGATGTAAGATGGCCTTAATGTTGCCTGGAGCAAACTCCAAGCACCCATTGGAAATAGAGAGCGCCTGGAGATCTCCTACCCTCCTCAGAGAAGTAATGGCCAACAAAAAGACCACCTTAAACGAAAGGTTCTTGGCCTCAGCCGACTCCAGTGGTTCGAAGGGAGCCTCGGCCAGCCCTTCGAGAACCACTGCCAGGTCCCAAGAGGAAACTCTGGTGCGAGTCGCAGGTCTCATCCTCCAGGCTCCACGTAGGAAGCGTACGACCAGGTGATGCCTCCCCAGCGGGCCATCACTCAGAGGAGCGTGGAAAGCCGCAATGGCAGCCACATAAATCTTGAGTGTGGACGGGGTAAGCCTGTCAGAAAAGCGGTCTTGGAGAAACTCCAGTGCTGAAGCCACTGGGCAGTTAACTGGGTCCAAATCACGCTCTCTGCACCAAACGGAAAATATATTCCACTTAAGGCCGTATAACTTCCTCGTGGAGGGAGCTCTGGAAGTTAATATGGTTTCGACCACTCCAGCTGACAGGCCGGCTTCTAGGTACTGTGCCCCCTCAGGGGCCAGACCCACAGTTTCCACAGCTCGGGTCGAGGGTGGAGAACTGAGCCCTCCGCCTGGGACAGCAAGTCCCTCCTCAGAGGGATCTGCCATGGCGGGCCTGCCAGGTATGAAATGATGTCCGAGAACCATACTCGGGCCGGCCAAAACGGGGCTACTAAAAGTAGACTGACTCTGTCTCGACGGACCCTTTCCAGAACTGCTGGGAGCAGAGCGATTGGGGGAAAAGCATACAGACGTAGCCTCGGCCACGTCTGTACCATGGCATCCAACCCCAGCGGGGCTGGGTGCGTGAGGGAAACCACAGTGGACAGTGGGACGTCTCTTGAGACGCGAACAGATCCACTTCCACTGGGCCGAATCTCACGCACATGGCCTCCACCACCTCTGGGTGGAGTCGCCACTCCCCGGGCCTCAGCCCCTGCCTCGGCAGTACGTCTGCTCCCTGATTCTGGTCCCCCGGGACATACATCGCCCTGAGAGACGATAGTCTCCGCTGGGACCACAGGAGGATTTGATGCGCCAGTCTGCACAGAGGGCGCGACCTCAGACCCCCCTGGCGGTTCAAATAAGACACCGACATGTTGTTGGTTCTTACAAGGACATGGCGACCATGGAGGTCTGGCAGGAAGCTCCTCAGAGCCCGGAACACTGCCAACATTTCTAGGCAATTTATGTGCCAAGAGGAATGATGGTCCTGCCAGAGGCCTCTCGTAAAACGGCCGTCCATGACCGCGCCCCAGCCCGTGAGGGAGGCGTCTGTCGAAATAGATACTCGGCGACATAACGCTGCCAAATTGGGACCCTGGGACAAGAACCAAGGCTTCTTCCAAATTGACAGGGAACGAAGGCATCTGTGCGTAACCCTTATCAAGCGGAATGGGTTTCCCCTCGGGGAAAACCCCTTGGTTCTCAACCACCACTGTAAAGCTCTCATGTGTAGCAGGCCAGAAGGTATCACGCTGGACGCTGCTGCCATGAGACCCAACACTCTCTGAAAGTGTTTGACAGTGACGGCCTGGCCTAGCTTTAACCTGGACACTGTGGTCAGGATAGACTCGATCCGAGCAGGAGACAACTGAGCCCGCATCGTGACCGAGTCCCACACCACTCCCAGGAACGTGGTTTTCTGGGCTGGTGTCAACACGCTCTTCTTCATGTTGAGTCTTAACCCCAGGCTCTGGATGCGGGCGAGGACAACATCTCGATTCCGAATCGCCAGCTCTCGCGACTGGGCCAATATTAACCAGTCGTCGATGTAATTGAGCACCCTGATGCCCTCGAGCCTCAGGGGTGCTAGAGCTGCATCCATACACTTGGTAAATGTGCGAGGGGAGAGTGCTAGGCCGAACGGAAGAACCCGATATTGGAAAGCTTCGCCCCCGAAAGCAAACCTCAGGAACTTCCTGTGAGATGGAAGGATGGAGATGTGGAAGTAGGCGTCCTTTAGATCTATCGGGACAAACCAATCCTCGGATTGGATTTGACTCACGATGATGGGAATAGTGAGCATCATGAACCTGAACCTCCTCAGAGACCGATTCAAGTGCCTCAGGTCTAAAATTGGACGCAACCCTCCATCCTTCTTGGGAACTATGAAGTACCGGCTGTAGAACCCGGACTCCCTGACTGGTGGGGGAACATGCTCTATGACCCCTTTTTCCAGCAGCGAGTAAACTTCTTGTTCTAACACCAGACCCTGCTCTGGGTGCACGGTAGTCCAGACCACCCTTTTTCGTTGATACTTACCTTGGTGGGCGGACCCGGAACTACTGTCTGTACCCAACTTCTACAGTGCGCAGGACCCATGGAGAAATATTCGCGAGGCTTGCCATGCCTCTGCGAAATTTCCCAAGGGAACACCCTCAGGGCTGGTGTCCAGTGTTATGTGCGAGTCCTTGACGGCACCCTGAAGCGGAGGACCGTCAGGGAAAGACCGACAACGACTCACGGTGTGCGAACCCAAACGCTGTCTGACTGCAAGCCCTTGGGGCAGACAGGACAGCGTGTGCTCGCTGGAAGCTAGCGTGCCCCGAAGCGACAGAGACGGCAGGGATACTGACGCTAGCTTCCTGAGGGCCCAATGAGAGAGGGGACCTCGGTCGCTCTCTCTCGGGGGGGGCGGCCCTTTAAGGTCTCGTAAAAGCTAGGACCTCTTTCCCTTCGCCTTGCTAGACCGAAAGACGGTCCTCAGATCAGTTTTCTCGGGAGGCTGTGGGTGAGAGCGCCGCCTAGGGTCCCAAGCTTAGCTTTTGCTTTTTTTTTTTTTTTTTTTTTGAGGGGGACCTCTAGAAGCGACACTCTCCTTCAGATGGTATGCTGAATTAAAATATCTAACCAAGTTTTAAAGTCAGAATATTTTAATTATTTTAATTCCTCAGAATTAAATGCAGCCATAACCACTGGATAGTTCATATATTTATTTATTTATACGATCTCCTACCCGCTGCCTCGGCAACGCGAGATACGAGCAGTTACAAATTGGCTTTCATCCCTCGAGAAGAAAGTCAATATAGGCGCGAGGCTGAAACACCCGAAACGCACGACTGTGTGCGGCGAGTTATTTCACAATGAGCAGCCAGCACCCTCAGGAGCTGACTGCGAATGCCTCGCACCCACAGTATTATTTTCCAGATAGCGTATGTCCCTTTTATTGCAGACCCTTAACGCGCGCTGCCTCAACAAACGCGAGATTCGAGTCTTTCACAATATATTGGCTTTCATCTCTCGAGAAGAAAGTCAGCAGGCGCGGCTGAAACACCCGAAACGCACAGCGTGCGGCGAGATATTTCTCAATGAACACAGCCAACACCCCTCAGGGACTGACTGCATGGCTCGCACCCACACAGAATTATTGCAAACTGCAAAGTACACTCGTAATCAACACACAGCCTCAGCAAACGCGAGATCCGAGCTACTAGATTCTGTATTGCAATGCAAAGCTTAGATCTACGCGCCGCCTCGGCCAACGCGAGATCCCAGCCACAGAATCTGATTGCAGAGTAGACTTGTAATCTACGCGCAGCCTCAGCAAACGCGAGATCCGAGCCCCTAGATTCTATATTGTAATGCAGACTTAACAGGACATACAACACCAAATAGGACAGACTTGTTTCACACACACAGAGCGCTTGCTGAATAGCAAAAAGCTGACATTTCTGTGTGCCGGCGTGCTTTTGTATACATCCGCTTATGCCGTCACACGCAACGCCAATAGGATTGGATTCGGTTTCATTCATAAATTCAGACGCGCTACGCTGAAGGGCGTTCCCCTAGTGTCGTCACCGACGCAGTTCGAGTTCCCTCGAAAGGGAACGAAAAACCTTACAAACACAAATTAAAATGGGATGAGAAAATGAGAGAGAGTGAGAGGAATGAGCGAGCGAAAGTGAAAGCAAAATAGGGAGAGAGAGAGAGATCACAGTATGGCAAAAATCACAGACCAGGTAACCTTTGAGAGAGACAACAAGAAATCACATCAATCAAATCAGATCAATACTTGCTTATGGTTCTCTTTGTATTTGCTTGAGGAAAGAAGGCATGTGTGTCGTTCTTTTGAGCAGCGTGCGTGTGTTTTCTTAAAAGCGGGGCGTGCTTTTCGTCTCTTCCGGGCGAGCGCGGTCGCGGGAATTTAAAGGTCCTTTGAAAGCAAAGTTAGGCCTACTAAAGAAATAATTCAGGCTAAGTTCATTTTCCCTCGTAGATGGAAATGAACAAAGGAGAATATGAAAATAAAACTTAGTAAAGTAAAGAAAAGAAAACGGAGATGAGAGAAATTCTCTCAGACGAAGCGCTCGTGCGTGTGTCCTGAAGGAAGAGGAGCGCGGTCGCGAGAATTTCAAAAGAGTCTTTTTCTTTGAGTTGAAGTTGCCGGCTACGTTCGCTTCGCTGAACGTAGGGAGAGTCCGAAGACGAAAATAAAGAAAAGACTTAAAGAAAAAGAAAAGAGAAACGGAGAACGCTCCCTAAAAGGGAGCCATGTATCTTCTCACAAAAAGTGCTCTCAGAGAAACTTAGGTGTCAGTCTCTTATGGAGACGATGGGTTCACGCCTACTTCGCGTACGTGAACCAATCACCTTCAGAGATTTCAGAGTGGGAAGAAGTTCCTTTGTCTTGTCAGAAAAACTCACTTGCATAGTTTATGATAGTGATAAAAATTCAGCAGTTATACTCCAGCAAGATGGTACACACAGAACAGTACATTTTACTGTAATATCCTATGTATGACTGGTTCAGTCAAAACAAGACGGTCAAACAGATACCAAGAAAGGCAAGTAAAAGTAGAAGAAACATAAAGTTACATTCATATGCAGAATTACAAGCATTTTAAAGTTTGATTAACACACAATAAAATTGTCAGTACTTCCAGTATGGCATGGGAAGACATCTAAGCAAAAAGGGAATACATTTAAAACATTTAGAGGTACTTTTCTCTGAAAAGTTCCATGGATGGTGTTTGTGTGTGCGTTTAATGTGTGTGTCGGAATGTCTCTTGCAGAGGAACTGGATGAGCTGCTGGAGCTTGTTGGTCATAAACTTAATTTTCAGTTGTAAAGTCACATAGAAAGGCTGGCGGAGCTCGCAAGAGAATGTTGATTTTAGGTTCTGATAATACTCCAGGGTGCCATACAGTGTCGCGAAAGACCATTTGTTGCCGACTAGCTGGAGCCCAAGCATGATTTGTATTTGGGAGTTCAGAGGCCAAAGCTTGGATTTTAGGAATGAATGTGCATTTGTGTTCAGATTCAAGAGCCATGATTCATTAATTCAGAACCAAATGAAATTAATGATCTGCTCATCCGCTACAAGGCGTCCCAGGCCATGCGACACTTCTTGCCGAAGCGCTCCAGCTCAGCGTCCAGCAAGACCAAGCCAGCTTCTTTGCCGCATCCAGCCAAGCCAGCGAAGCAGGTATATCAGCCCCGCCCTGCGGCGGATACCTTCCGCCAGCCGAGACCCGCTAAGCGCTACCCGATGCCCCGGCGCCAAGGCCCGCGGCCCAGCGGAGTGAGCGACCCGGTGCCACCGAAGTCGTCCTAGCAAGGATGAAGAGAGAGGGTTCGTGTCTCGCGCTAGCCGGACCGCCCTCGAAAAAGCCCACACGACTTTCCACAGCTCCCTGTTTAGCTCAGGCGGCTGGGGATTTTACTATTGTAAACAGGCCCGCGCCTCTACAAACAAACGCCGTTTTCACGGCGATCCAAATAAAGCACAAAAAGAGTATGTTTCACAATCACAACCCATGGTTTCACGGTCCCCCTACACTAGGTGGCCCCCTCCATGTTGTAACACTGTCTCCCCCACAGGCAAAAGCTTGTACAGTCAGTCAAACACTCAATATGTGCACAAATCACAATATAAGGGTAGTAAGTCCCCTCACGGTTGGCGACTCATCCCAAACAGTGGTTCGATCCCTAGCCACAAGGGTGCAGGCTTGGCAAGCCATCCCCGGAGTGTCGAGTTGGGTCATAAACATTATAAAGTGAGGCTACTCGCTCCAATTTGCTCGCAGACCCCCAAAATTTCAGGCGGTTGTCGAGTCTTCAGTGAGAAGCAGCATGGGTCACGTGCTTCGTGCCGAAGTACAGAATTTGTTAGCAAAAGGGGCGATAGAATTAATCCCTCCCGTGCAAACACACTCGGGGTTTTACAGCCGTTATTTTCTAATTCCGAAAAAAGACGGCGGTCTCAGACCCATACTAGATTTGAGACACTTGAACAAAGCTCTCATGAGACGGCCGTTCAAGATGTTGACTATCAAACACATCCTCGCGCAAATTCGCCCGGGGGACTGGTTTGTAACAATGGATCTGAAAGACGCATACTTTCATATTCAGATAGACCCTCATCACAGGCCATTCTTGAGATTAGCCTTCGAGGGGCAAGCTTATCAGTACACGGTTCTGCCTTTCGGCCTGGCCCTGGCACCCCGTACATTCACGAAATGTATGGATGCAGCGCTTTCTCCTCTGAGACATCAGGGAGTTCGCGTGATGAACTATCTCGACGACTGGCTGGTGCTGGCGCAATCGAGAACAGAGCTAATAGCTTACAAGGATTTGATGCTCGGCCATTTGAAATGCCTGGGTCTCACAATCAATGTTACCAAGAGCAAACTGACACCCAGCCAGAGTGTAGTCTTTCTGGGCACAGTTTTAGACTCCGTGACGATGACAGCGCGGCTCACACGAGAGCGCGCACTCTCAGTGCAGACGCTAGCAGCCTCGTTCTGAAAAAATTTCAGAAACTTCTTGGTCTCATGGCAGCGGCATCATCAGTACTCTGTATGGGACTACTGCGCATGCGCCCGCTGAGTCCGGCAGCCTGCGCATCATGGTGAATCATGGTTGTTTAAAAGCCCTGGTTCCCTGGCGAGCTCAGGACTGGTACCTCAAGGGTGTGACTATGGGAGTAGTTTCCAGAAGAAAAGTGGTGTTTACAGACGCATCCAACCTGGGTTGGAGTGCTCTGTACGAGGGCAAGCCTGTCTACGGCCTCTGGTCGAGCACGGAGCAGAGCTTACATATCAACTGTCTGGAGATGAAAGCGGTTGGTTTGGCCCTGAAAGCTTTTCTCCCAAACCTAAAAAGTCATCATGTCTCAGACCCATACTAGATTTGAGACACTTGAACAAAGCTCTCATGAGACGGCCGTTCAAGATGTTGACTATCAAACACATCCTCGCGCAAATTCGCCCGGGGGACTGGTTTGTAACAATGGATCTGAAAGACGCATACTTTCATATTCAGATAGACCCTCATCACAGGCCATTCTTGAGATTAGCCTTCGAGGGGCAAGCTTATCAGTACACGGTTCTGCCTTTCGGCCTGGCCCTGGCACCCCGTACATTCACGAAATGTATGGATGCAGCGCTTTCTCCTCTGAGACATCAGGGAGTTCGCGTGATGAACTATCTCGACGACTGGCTGGTGCTGGCGCAATCGAGAACAGAGCTAATAGCTTACAGGGATTTGATTCTCGGCCATTTGAAATGCCTGGGTCTCACAATCAATGTTACCAAGAGCAAACTGACACCCAGCCAGAGTGTAGTCTTTCTGGGCACAGTTTTAGACTCCGTGACGATGACAGCGCGGCTCACACGAGAGCGCGCACTCTCAGTGCAGACGCTAGCAGCCTCGTTCTGAAAAAATTTCAGAAACTTCTTGGTCTCATGGCAGCGGCATCATCAGTACTCTGTATGGGACTACTGCGCATGCGCCCGCTGAGTCCGGCAGCCTGCGCATCATGGTGAATCATGGTTGTTTAAAAGCCCTGGTTCCCTGGCGAGCTCAGGACTGGTACCTCAAGGGTGTGACTATGGGAGTAGTTTCCAGAAGAAAAGTGGTGTTTACAGACGCATCCAACCTGGGTTGGAGTGCTCTGTACGAGGGCAAGCCTGTCTACGGCCTCTGGTCGAGCACGGAGCAGAGCTTACATATCAACTGTCTGGAGATGAAAGCGGTTGGTTTGGCCCTGAAAGCTTTTCTCCCAAACCTAAAAAGTCATCATGTCCTGGTCCGCATGGACAACATGTCAGTGGTGGCTTACATAAATCGCCAGGGCGGCATCAGGTCGGGCAGCCTGTATGCCATGGCGAGAGACCTCCTCATATGGGCACAGAACAATCTGTGCTCTCTGAGAGCAATGCATATCCCGGGTGTTCAGAATCTGGGGCTTGAAAAACTGTGTGGACCCGGAGTCATGTGAGGTAGCTGTGGTACTCTCCTTCCTGCAGGAGCTGTTGGACGCGGGCCGCTCCCCGTCCACGCTCAGAGTGTATGTGGCAGCTATTGCAGCGCATCATGCTCTGGTGGCTGGCCAGTCGATAGGAAGAGATGAGTTGGTGGTGCGTTTTCTGAAGGGCGCGAGGAGGATGAACCCCTCCAGACCCCCTTCTGTGCCCCTCTGGGACCTCTCAATGGTCCTGAGGGCCTTAAAGGGCCCGCCATTTGAACCGCTTCAGTCGGTTGATCTGAAGCCTCTCTCGCTAAAGACTGCTCTCCTGTTGGCACTGGCATCTATCAAGTGAGTAGGAGATCTGCAAGCGCTCTCAGTGAGCCACAAGTGAGCCACACTTTTTCATGAAGTACAAATTACTTCATGAAAAAAGTATTCAGTAACGTAATCCAAGTACCACAATATGAAAGTAATGTAATCTGATTACTTTTGGATTACTTCAAGGTCACATATATAAATAAAGTCAAGCAAGAAGAAATATATATTTTTTTGAAAACCTTTTATTTATTAAGAATTTGGTCCGGCGTAAAATATTTGCAAAATATAAACTATTTAAGAAAATGACATATTGCTGTAAGTAACTATGATGTAGCTAAAAACCTATTAAAACTAAGCAATCATGTCTCATTTCCACAACTTGGGAACACACAGCCCTGAATATTTATGTAAAGGGATATACAGACATCTAGTGGCTACTGTATGGTATTACAGATTATTTTTGTTTTGTTTTTAACTAACATGTACAAGGAAAAAACTAAAAAACACAACATTTTAAATTTCTACACAATCTAAATATTAGTTTATTTTAAAATAGGCCTACATGTTGACTAAAGCCGTGATCTTTCTTAATTTGCCTGACTAAACTTGGGTTGGCAGTGGGAGTTCCCCTACGTTACCTAGGCAGCGAACATCCCGTTAAGTGAGAAGAGATTAAGAAAGGACATTTTGGTACAACCATGTTGTTTGCATTTTCTTCTTTGAAAACAAAATGTCAGTGGAATTTCCATGAATTGAAAGCGTTTTTGTCCCGCGGGCAACGTTTCTACTGGCAGCAGTGATTCATTCAGCGTCTGAGGAGATTAGACAGCTGTTATTTGCGCATGCACCAGCGGGTGGCACACGTGAGTCATTACTGTCAACAGAACCAGGAACTACTGTATAATCAAGCAGCGCTTTAACCCTCCTCGACCTCCCTCCATACCCTCTTGGGACCTTATTCTGGTGCTTCGAGCACTTCAGAACCTATCATTGAGCCTTTGCAGTCAGCAGACTTAAAGTTTCTGTCTATGAAGACTTTGTTGCTGGTTGCATTGCGTTGCTGGCTCCATCAGGTAGGGGATCTGCAGGCATTTTCGGTCGACCAAAATTGTGCCTAGAGTTCGGGCCGAACGACTCCCACGTGGTACCGGTACCCCGGCCTGGCTATGTTCCTAGGTTCCTACCACTCCCTTCATGGACCAGGTGGTGAACCTGCAAGTGTTTGTGCGGATGGGCGGCCAGAGCGCGTTGAGGGTTTTCTGTTAGAACGGTATCATGTTAGCGGCCCCTAAGTTAATAACTAATGATCTTCGCAACGGAAGTGAATAAATCAATCAAAACTAACTTTAGCTGGACAATAACTTTATCCTAGAGCTGCTGTAAAGCCAAAACAATCTCTGTTACTGTAATTCCCTATTATCAATGTAAAGCTGCTTTGAAACAATTCGTATTGTTAAAAGCACTATGTAAATTAAGGTGACTTGACTTGACGACATCCTCCTAGGCGCTGCCACGTGGTGCTTCGCTAACAGATAATTATAGAGCTGCAGGCTGGGCAACACCCAACACGTTCACTAGGTTCTATAGCCTACATATAGAGCCGGTTTCCTCCTGTGTTCTCACCTCAAACGGGTAGAAGCACCGAGAGGCCTGTCTCTTGTTGGCTTGCTGTGCTTATAGTTGTGCTCAAGTCTCTAGACTGAAAAAAGCAGTTTTAACCAATCCTCCGTCACCCTCGGCAGCCGGACGTGGTGAAGCGTCTGGCGCAAGGCCTACATCCCGCTGAATCCTTGAGAACTGGGTCTAGGCTGGGTGCTATATGTGTGACCCTTCGGGGATCCCATATGTTGCTTTTTCCCACGGTTTCTCCTAAACGGAAGCCTGTGTCTTTCCCTTGGGAGAACCCATCTCTTAGGAGATTGGTGTCACCCCAGTAATTCCATATGCAAACACCCTATGAGGTTAGTCCATATGTTATCTCCACATGACTCTTTCGGGGAAGGATGTGGCTTCCACAGCGTTCCTTTTCCAATGGAAAGGGCACGCTTTCCCAGTGTTATCCAATAATCTCACTGAGTCAGAACAGCAGTGATGGGCTTCTCTGTGTAAGCCCTGTCCCATCAGGTAAGAGGGAGTAGTAGGTTTACAAAGGGCACTGGATGGGGTCAGCAGCTGTGGCGCTTTGGTAGGGGATTCCTATTCGTTGATCACCGATTTGACGTCGAGAGAGACGACTGAATGGGAACATATCAGTTACGTATGTAACCCTTGTTCCCTAAAGGAGGGAACGGAGACGTCACGTCCCGTCGCCACATCTGCTGTGCCCCGCTGGGGCAGCCAGGTCACCGGCTCTGTTCCCTCCTTCAGGTAACGAGAGTTACATACGTAACCGAGACGTTACATTTGTAACCCGAGACGTTTTCTTCTCTTTATTCGTTATCTTAATATAAAATCTTAAAAAATATCTTAATAAATATTTTACGGTAAAAAAAAAAAAAAAAATATATATCCACATGTTTTAGTATAACTCTTATACTCCGTCACATATAGTACAGAGAGTGAGAACAAAAAATTATATTTGACTCATATATGACTGAATTATTTCATGTCACTTGCTTTTACGGAATTATGAAATAAATAACACAGAACTATATAAGTCAAGTCACATTTATTTATGTAGCGCTTTTTTACAAATACAAATTGTTTCAAAGCAGCTTTACAGAGATAACAGGAAAATAATGCAAAAAAGTTTGTTTCCAGAAGAAAATAGCGTCACAGTCCATCTTAAGTAAGTTCAGTGATGTTTCATGATAAGATTATTAGTGGAAAAAATAAAGACAATAGTTGTAACAGTTTAGTCCACGGATGAAGAAGTAAGTCCAAAAAGGTTCTAATAGCAAAAGGGCATTTATTTAAACAAAATAACCACAGGTAATCCACTGATGAGAAGGCAACGTGACAGCGTTACGTTTAACACACGACCAACACTCGACAGAGAATAAGAACTAAAGAGGAACTTAAATATACAATTATAATGAATTAAATGACAAACAGTTGTATTGATTGCAAGAGTGTCCATGGTAACTAAAGACTGGTGGGAAACTAGAACAAAGGAAACAGTCAACTGAAGAGAAACAAAATTAAAGCACATGAAAATGAAACTAAACACCAACAGAACGTGACAATAGTTTCTAGACCCTATTTTTTTCACAAAACAATATTGTAGTAGTAGATTTTAATTTTTTCTAAAATGAATCAAAATAATATATTAAATGTAATAATAAAATAAATATACATTCCAAACTCTTTCATTTAAAGACTACGCCCTGCTTAAAGTTTGAATACACTATAGCTACTAATTTAAAATCACAGAATAATATAATGTGTGTAATGAAAAACAACTATTATCTCAGCATTACCAGCCCAGGCTCATTAGAAAAACGTACCTGTGGCAACATTTTTGAAAAACGCAAAAAAGTTTCAAAGTGAAATGTCCAGTGACTGGCGCTAAAATCGTTACGTTTTTTTCCCGAACAGATGAATGTGAATTTGGCAACGTTTTATTACGTTGGAGTTTGTACGTATCGAGGGCCTCTTGAAAAATTCCGTCAATGGTGGGAAATCGTTGTGTCATAAATTATGGGAAATTCTGTCAGTGGCGGGGAAAGAGTTAATGGGTGGATTTTACAAGCCAGACTAAATAATACATTATGGCCTGGTTTCACAGACAAGGCTTAGAATAGTTAAATTTTGAAATTTAAGTAGCTTTTATAAATATGAAAAAAACAACAACAAAAAAACATTACTGGTGTGCATCTTGAGACAAAACAATGGCATTGACATATTTTAGGATATATAAGTGCAAGTTGCTTTCAGTTCATACAGCTCAAACATGCATATTACTCTGGGACTACGGGCCAAATATGTATAGGCCTATAATAAATATAAAGTTGTGGCAAAGATTTACTGGCAGGTTAAAATTTACAGGCTTAAACACATAACCTGGACTGTATATCATTATAAAGCATAGTAAGAGATAAAACAATGTTTGATTAAACAATGATTTTGCGTTGAATATCATATTCTGTGTAGTATACATCAAAAACACAGCTATTTGGATGCTTTTATAATGCATATAATTTTTTTGCGAATTTCAGGAAAATTAAAACCATAAACAAGAGGGTTCAGGATGGGTGGTACAATAAGAAACTCCAGTGAAAGAATAATTGACAGGCTTAGAGGGAGATCCAAAGTCGTGACCCGACTCAAAGTGACCTCACAAAAAATAGCAATAGAGAAATTTAAAAGGATCACTATGTGTGGAATACAAGTTTGATATGCTTTCCTCCTGAACTCTGGTGAACTTTTTGTACAAATGGTAAGAATTCTAACATAGGAATATAATATACAACTTAAAGGCATGATAATAATTGTGGTCACTATGAAAAAGCCAAAAACATTAATAATAATAGTGTTTCCACAAGAAAGCTTGACAATTTCCCAGTTGTGACAATACACTTTCCACAGTTTGTTACCACACATAGTCAGTCTGGCATTTAAAATAGCAGTAATACCAACACAAAGCATTGGATACATCCAGCTTATAGCTATTAAAACAGATAAAATCCTGGGAGTCATTATGCTGTTGTATTGTAAAGGTTTACAGATTGCTACATATCTGTCAAATGCCATTAACATTAATATTGTATTTTCATTTGATGCATATGAATAAATGACAAAAGCCTGTAAGATACATGCTTCACGGGACACCAAGTGTGTATCAGACAGCAAGTCTGTCAGTAACCTTGGGAAGAAAGCAGCTGTTCCAAACACAGAGTTGATGGACAAACATGAAATCAGAATGTACATGGGCAGGTGTAAAGTCCTTTCCAGACAAATTGCAAGAATTATAAAGGCATTAAAGAATATAATAGCACAGTATAAAATAATTCCCAAACTGAAGAAAGCATATCTTATGTACCCAGTATTTTCAAACAACATCAAGTAAAAATATGTTCCATTTTCCATTTTTCGTTAAGCAAAGAATGAATTCATTGACCTGAGGATGAAAGAAGACACAGTTCACGTGATTTTTACCTAAAAAAAAGATTGTTTGGTAACACTTTAGTTTAGTGTCCTTGCTACATGTAGTTAATATAGTAATAACTATAAATTATGCATAAGTACACGCAACTAACCCTAATCCTAACTCTAACCCTACAGTAAGAACATTTAGTTAATTAATATTACTCTGCACCACTGCATTGTAACAAGGACACCTTCAAATTTAACCTTAAAGTGTAACCAACTGTTTTCATGCTTATCAGCTTTGTATAATTGTAGCCACAATGTTTAATACATCATGTGAATATTAATCATTTAGTCAGTTTAACAATATACATGTACATGAAACTGCATTACCAGAAATACCTTCTGTGATACGATCTGACATTACCATCACTTTACCTTCAGAGAATGTGTAAATGTGCAGAGAATTAGGTCTAGCCTATGTGTGCTATGTTCAAGAAGACCTACGAGTCACCATACATGCTTTTTATAGCATAAAACGAGTCTCTGAAGACCTCTCTGCTGTGGCTTGATTTGCATAAACAGCCTTAACAAAACACATTAAAAATGTGGCACAGTGGGTAAAAATCTTGTAACTAAAAACTCACTCTGATAACCGCAAGCTATTGAACACTTTGCTTCAAATGACATACTTTGAAGTCTGAAGATGTAAGAATGTAACACCACAACTTGTGTTGGCTGAAAATGTGCAGTCTGGTCGGCAAACACAGACACAACTAATGAGGTTGTGAGTCTTTGGGAAGGTATTTTAGTTGAAAATACATTTTTACATAATATGTGAAGAGTCAGTGTGAATATGGTACTATAGAACTAGATTCATACACCAGTTGTGTTTGACTTTTAAATGGCAAAGGGTATGTCTTACCACAGCCTTCACCAGCAGGTGGTGATACTGATCTGTGTATAATTTAGTAGTATGTGGCATGTGAACCTCTCCTAATATTATGCTTATAGTTTTGAATGGTATATGCTTGAAATCATGTGGAAGTTCTCAGTTACTGAAACTGATTTATGTTAATCTGTTCTGTGATAGTTTTCATTCTTCATGCATTTACAGTTTTTTACAATTGCTATGACAGATTTTTCAATACTTTTAACAATTTTCCAAAACTCTTAACACAGTTAGCACTACATCCGTCTGTGTAAGC
This sequence comes from Leuciscus idus, assembly GCA_021554675.1. NCBI lineage: Eukaryota > Metazoa > Chordata > Actinopteri > Cypriniformes > Leuciscidae > Leuciscus > Leuciscus idus. The sequence goes on from CM038630.1 coordinate 32,741,279, forward strand.
TATACTATTAACACATTTCTTGTTGCTTTAACACAAAATGCATACAATTAACACAAATTTAAAATGCTTGAACTTCTTTTACACACAAGCTCAAACAAGACCAAAACAATGGATTTTTACTGCCAAATTTACCAATGCTTTAACACTGTATGTCAAAACAGATAACACCATGTTCTAAACCTAACCTTACAGGCTAAAGTCAAGGTAAACAGCTGCTTATATTGTGAAGTGAAACACAAATATATCCCCTGTATTTTATTCTAGTCTTACTGAGAAACAGCTGATTGAATAATAATTAGAAGATGACTCTTTTTTTTTCTTTTTTTTTATTCTTCTGGTGCTTTTTCTGTTCGTATATTTTGTATTTTCACATTATTCCATTGCTAGTGAAACAGCTGATTGAAGTTATGCAAATATGGGACAATGTGGCATTCCACCATTCCCATCTAGTCACAGCCTGGTTTGACGCCCATCAGAGGATGATGTCCATTTTCCTTGCCCCTTACTTCCCTTTCCTCAACCCCATTGAGGAGTTTTCTCAGCCTGGAGATTTTTGACCATCATCCACAGGACCAAATGTCCCTCCTGTATGCAAAAGATGTTGCATACCAAGACATCACAGTTGAACACTGCCAGGGGTGGATAAGGCATGTTACTGTAAAAGATTCTTCCCAAGATGCCTTGCCAGAGAAGATATCAGGTGTGATGTGGATGAGAACATGTGGACAAATGCAGAAGACTGGGCAAATTAGAAGATGGCCTTTTCTGTTTGTATATTTTGTATTTTCACATACAGTAATACTGTAAATGGCAGCTACCCAGATAGCAAAAAATATCGGCACGGCTTCTTTTTGCCGCCGGCCCCAAGCTGTCGGCTATAGGTGCGCCCCGCTGGCGGGGATGAAACGTTTGCCGAATACGTCACTCCCATTTCTTGCGAGATGCCGCCGGCGAACAGCCGCCGGGCCGCCGACTTCATTCTCTCTGGCGGTTGCCGCCGTCTAAATGAACCGCGGCCGGCTGGCGGCAAGCCGCTTTGAAATCGACCAGCCATGAGTGAAACTGACAGCATCTTAACTACTTTTCACATTTAAAGCGATTATAATTATTATGTGAATTATATCAATTTTTGTTGTTGCTCCAAAGTCATTAGGGGTTATAACAGATTTGACTCTGATTCCATGATAAGGTTTAGGAAATTACATTTAAATTACTTTGAAACTCTGAAGCGATAATATGTAAAATATATATAGAATTATTTTATTCACTTAAGGTGACAATTCTTTACATTTCTTTGATTTATGCACAATTTGAGATGCACCAATAGACCAAAAAGAATTCCTTTTATAAAACTTACTTGGCAATAAATATCTTTCTGATTCTGATTAGTTTTTAAAATAAATATTTCATTCATGGTATGAACAATTTAGCAGAATAAATGGATGAAGTTAGATTTTTCACCAATGCTTGAAATCAGTGAACAGTGAAAGACATCTGCAACTTGGCCAAAATCTTGGGTTTGCTTTATTTTTTTTATTAATTTGCAACCATGGTAATGTCTATGAGAAACATGAAAATCCCTGTTTTGACCTGAAGGATAAAGTGAAATATTTATAAATATTTTGTCTCTCTGTCACTCCAGGAAATTGTGGTTATGTCTTTCATTGTTTTACAAGCTCAATTTTTAATTTATTTGACCTTTTACATGTATAAGGGATTACCTTGCAGTTTGCAATTGCGAGTTTTGCGACCTGTACAAATGTTTAAGAAAGTGTTAAAGCACAAACAGAGAAGTACCTCCACCGGTCGAGAGGGGCAGCACCTAAAAAACTGAAGCAGATTTACTCGTCTCGTCACACGGTTTCAGTATTTGGAGAGAGGGAAGATACGATCTTTTAAGTAAGTACATTTTTCCTTTTTGTGTAACGCAATATTACTATGTTCATTTTTGACATTGTTTTTAGTTCTTCTTAAAATCTGTTCTTGCCTAACTAGTCAAGCTAAAGTAAGTTAGCCTTGTTTGCAAAGTTTCCGCCATGTTTCTGACATAGCTAGGCTAACGTTACTTGGTTTCTTCCTGGCGTTGAGTTTTTTTCTTCTTCTAAGTATGTTTAACTGTTATGTATGTTTATACAAGTGTGAGTACATGTGGTTTAAGATAGTATTGGTCAGTCGAATTAACTAACGTTACAGTTCCTGAACTACGGACAATTATTCTGCCGCCTACGTGGGAATGGTAACGTTAGCAAAATCTTCACGACAAGAAAGACTGATCAGTATAACCTGTGTTGTTTTCTAACTAAACATAATTATGCTGCTAGTCTAGATTACAGTGTTCGCTACCACATGCTGTTTCACCTTTTTTACACACTGAGTTCAAGCATGTTCTAACCTTACATGTTGAATGTATCTAGCTACAGTAGGTAGCCAAACTTTACATCTAGAAAGACTTAGTTTAACTTTTGGTGTTTTCTTACAAAAATAACGATGTATAGGTTGTTTATATGATTTTGTTTGTCTGAACATGGTTTTCTGTTGATCCACTTGTGAAAATTACTGCTTTTTCGAAGGGGTGAGCATTTTAATGTTGTTGATTTTGCCTGAAAAAATAATAATCAAAAAGTATACTTTATGCTAATGTGTCTTCTATTTTAGATGCTTCACATTGTTCAGTTTATCAACAAGGAGGATCTGCCATTTGCAGTGGTTCCGCAAGAGTGGCTCAGCGAAGGGCATGTGCCATTGGCCCCCATTTAACCTCCGCAAAAAAGACAAAGGAACAATTTAGCCATCCGCTGCACACCTCCACACAGCACCTGGGAGAAACATCATTTTAAGTTCATGAAGGGAGCAGGTAAATGGGTCTGACTTGTACATTTGATTTTCCTTTATTTCATCTGTGTAATTTATTTGTCTGTTTATTGTGGATAACGGAATCTTTCATTCATTATTATTATTATTATCATCAAATTTCTGTTTCCTCTTTCTTAGAACCAGGTTTCTCCCCAGTAATCCAGAATCCGCCAAGAGTTTGAGTACAAGTAAGTGATGTTATTTGTGAAGTTTTTTTGTCTTGGAAACTATTGCTTCTATTTAAAGTTGGCATGAACTGGAAGTTACAAACGACTTTTCTCCAGTGTTGTGACATATTTCCAAGTGAAAGGGAATATTGAATAGAGGAGCAGGGTTTTACTCTAGCGCTCCTCCTCTCCATCTCTGCTCATAGCAGACTAATGGTTTGAGGGGAGTTGCCACGCCCTCACGCCATTGCACATGACCGGAAGAGAAGTCGTTTCGAGGGGGGAGGGAAGGGTAACGTATTTGATTAAAGATTATAAGGGTACATAAAAAATAAAAAATAAAAGTGCACAGATGAATCATTTACATAAACACTACAATATTACATATAAAAATACAAATTGTAAAATTTGATTTCATGCTGAATCCTTTAATCATAATCTGTTTTTCACTAGGACACTTGATGGGATTCGCTGCAGCAGTTTCTGGATGAAAGGTGTTGAGGTGTGTTGTACATTCCATTAGCTTTGCACAGTTCAATTATTGTTTCATTACTGAATATGCAATACTCTGCATTGAAATGAAAGCTGTTATGTTTGCTCCCCCAGCTCATCAAGTACTAAGCTTTACTCCCCCGGCAGCAAATTTACCCTGGCAGCATATGGGTGAAAACTCTGGAGGTATGTAATACGTTGCGCTTAACTAAGTGTTACATTTAAGTCCAATTCATTAAATGTATGCAATAACTTCAAACATATTTTTACATGTCAATGATTATCAATAGGAGGGAGAAAGTCATTGCTCTATTGTTGGCCCTTGTACTCCAATGGCATCTCGTGTCAAGCATGAAGTTTTCAGCTGTGAAGGTATATTCTAGCCCTATGTCTTAATGTCCAGTGTTTTAACAGTATTGAAAATAGTGCCTTTAGTTGTTTGTTTTATTTTATTTTTTAAATGTAGAACCAAGCCCTGAGGGAAAGCAATGCACGAGCAGGTGAGAACTTGCACTGTTTCTTAAATTGTACTTTTTTGTGTGTGATGTAAGTCCAAAATTACCATATGCCTTTCATTTTGTAGCTTCGGATGACAGCGGCTTACTTCAAGAGCAGGTGAAGCAAGTTCAACAAACAATGTTGAAGACGTTTGCTTGCACTGGGCAATCAGGTACAACTTGCAAACAGCACCTGTGGTTGTTGGTTTAATTCCCACTGGGGCTACCTGTACATGTAGTAGACCTAGATATAAATGTCATAGTTTAGTAGTTGAGGGACCAGGACTGACTATTTTATTCTGGGAAACCCTGTAGGTGCAGATCAGACCCTTATGCTGTGACGTCTTGCAGAGTTTGGCGATGTTGTGTCTGTTGGAGTTATCCCTGTCAGGGGATCTGTTACTCCCCCTACACACCCAGGAAGATTTGCCGTGTCTTGACAACAGTTTGAAGCAGGATAAAAAGCTCCAGGAACAATTTGTAAGTTTGCTGATTATAACGCCATAGAGTAATCTAAAAAGTAAAATTTAAGATTGTATACTGCATATATTACAGTCTGAATCCTTAGCCTTTCACATTTTTTATTTATTTATGAGAAGCTTCAGAGAAATGTAATTTGTAACACTTTTTTGGATTTTCAGCTTGGTGTAGGGGATAAAGCATGTTTTAGAGACATGTTCCTTTAGACCATTGTTCAAAGTAAGTTGGATATTTTTTAAATTATATTTAAGTAGATGTGTATGGCCTCATGCAATTCAAATGAAATGACAGATCTGTATTTTCTAAATTAGCCATCCGGAAGAACCTGGCAACCCAGGATGCCACTGATGAAGTGGTCTAGGTTAATGTTTCGCGTTACCTGAAAGGAGCATCTGACCGTGAAGGCAGAAAAAGGCACCGCACAGCTGAGAGGGACCCACAGCCGACCACTTAGGCTGACTACTGACACCCCAGAATCACTGACAACTGGAATCCTTTCTTTATCTTGCAGTCAGTAACATCAAGACCCCTAAAGAAGTCAGAAGTGTCACACTATACTCACTAACTGTGGAAATTACTTTCTTTTTTTTCTTTTTTCAAATAATGCTTGTAAGTCCTTGTGCCACAGGTCAGCATTGCAGTTATAATGGTCTATTCTACTCCAGAGCTTTACTATAAATTACTACCACTTATCCTATTGTTAGAAATGGCTTGTAAATGTGATGTCATACTTTGATTTATTATTTGGCATCCTGCACATTATTTCGTATCAAGTATTCTCTTTACTTGTCATAATGTTTACAGGTAATTTTTTTCACCCTAGAGCTGTCCTCTTTATATTAACAATTATTGTAAGAGTTGTAATTTGCTTGTAAGGCTGTTTTTTGTTTGTTTGTTTTTTTTACCAAAATTTAATAAGAAACCTGCATGTTAGTATATTGATTTATTTATTTTTCTGTTATGTTTCAGTGATCTGACACATCTTGTTTATATGACAGTTAATGTACTTTGAAATGTGGAATAAAAATGCCAAATGGATATTTGTCTGGTTTGAGCAATCATTATTCTTGATAAACTGCATGCTATAAATATTAAATATTATATATATATATAGCCAGAATAAGCGGCGGCAGATCGCTCGAAAATAGCGCTTGCCTCCAGCGGGCCGCGGAAGGGCCGCCTTAAATATAACGGCGGCGGGACGGCGGTTGGCCCGCGGGCCGGCCGCGGAACGAAGGCGGTAGGAAGGCGGCTGCCGCTTTTAAAAAGCGGCTGCCGCCGGCGGTGCGCCGTCCAACGTGTTTGCGATGTCGCCATTCTACCGCTTCTACTGCCGCCGGAGCGCCGACGGTGGTCCGCCGACTCATTGCTATCTGGGTATATTGCATATTTTTGTTATCTTGCAGAAATGTCCTGTTGCAAATAAAGCCGTTACTGCAGCAATTCTGTCTCTGTCTTCTTTTTTTATAAACCATACATTCTATAAAGCTACTCTAAGAAGGGTCATTTATTTTGTTGTATTGCATTTCTGCTGCAAAAAACAACAACAACAACAAAATGCATGCATTTACATTACAAACAAAACAAAAATGTAGAGCGACTTCAAAAAAAAAAAAAAACTGCAGTGCAAAACACAATCTATGATCAATACAATATACTGTATATTGTATAAGGGCAGACCTGACACATAAAATAATGCAGTTTCTGTAATTTCAGCTGATGATAGTGTTTTTTTTTTTGTCATTGTGTTATGATTGACTAAATGTTCCTGTTGGAAGAGAACATGTGTTAGTGTTTTGAATAATTATTTGATTTTGAAACATGTTTGCAATGTTTTGTTAGACATAGTGTATTGTGTTAGTGTATTATTGTATTTTGAAAATTAGTTTTGGAGTTTAGTTTACAATGTGTGATTTTGAGCATGAAATTAACCGTTTTGCCAATTGTGTGTTTAGGAGTTAAGAAGGGGTATTTACAAACTCCAAGAAAGTTTTATCTTCTGGCCACGAACATCAAACTTTCTGAGTTTATGAATTAAGAACTACTAAATGTAGTCTACAATATCGAGCTTTGTAGCTTAGATCTTTTAGTTTCATTGACTTATAAGGTGGGTTTTCAAACACAGAGACAGTTAAAAGTATAAATTGATTTTTAATAAATGTAAACTAGAGATTATATGAGCTACAAAATAAACTTACGTAAAAATGCAAACAGTAAAACAGACAACATTTAACCAAACAAAACATAAAACATCGCGTGGTCAGAATAAATTAAATGAAATGAAAGAAAGAAAGAAAGACAGAGAGAAGAGATAGAGGGTAACTTAATTCACAGACCTAAGAGCTGGACACCTGAAATCAGCGTTTAGAGAGAGTTACGTTACTTGCAAGATTCTGTGCTCTTTCAGTGTGGTGCTGAAGAGGGGGGCGTGCGCGTGCGCGTGTCCGGCTGGTTTGCGTCTAGCTTCGTCTTCTGGGTCGTTTCGCAAGACGACCCAGTAAAGGCTCACTTGAATTTAACGTTACCGAGAAAGTTCAGATTCATCTCCCGGGACGGGAGAGGTTGTAAATCTTAGTTGCAAAGGAACGGCAGCTTCTACATGACGCGGGCATGCGTCCAGAGGAGAAGCCGAGGCCTGTCCAGCTGTTTGCGTTGGGAAGCGCTGCGCGTGGAGGAGAGGAAGATGAGGGTTGAGAGCATTGAGTTGAGAGTTGAGAGTTTAAACTGAAGGTTCAGACTTTTAACAGTGTCTCGTGTACGCCTCCTTTTGAATGGAGGACGAATCGGATCTTCTGATCTGAAGCGGGAAGAGGTTTCTTTGTCCGGTTAGACACGCCCACTCGAATGAGTCATGATTGACTTTAACTTGAGAGGATTTTCTCCAGACATATGAACTTTATAAAACAATGCGCATCACTGCATTCTGCTATCGGAATTCAACTCCGTTAGCTGGAGAGGATTACAGAGATATCAAAAATAGAATATAGACGTTGTAGCAATGCAAAGATACATTAGTATGCATTAGTATAGGCATTTGCAGTTCTATTAATGTTACAAATAGGACATATATGCTTCCCTATGGTTTACACACACCTCTTAACACGAAAAGGGATATTTTTAGTACAGTTAAGAGTGACTTTATGGGTAAAAGTCCTTTTCTGTAGGGTTTCTGTTTCAAAGTCCAGAGTGTGTTTGTGTGTGTGCGTTGGAATGTTGCGCCCCTGTTGTCTCATGCATAGGGCTGGAGGAGCTTGGTGGTCAAATTTTATGACCTGCCAATGAGATCGGGTTACGGGATGCGATTCTACTGGGAGAACATTCTTCAAAAATACATTTCAGAGCCAAACACTCGAAGATCATAACTATATGATCAAAACAACATTAATCACACATACATACAGGAAGTTCAGATACAAGTCTGAGTTACACACATTAAAAGGATGTTAAGTTAAACGCAAAGGATGTTTGTGTGTGTGTGTGTGTGTATGTACGTGTGTGTGGAGTATCTGGAATGTCACGAGTCTATAAAAGTCACAGGGAGTCCACGCTGAACTGGGGGGGGCAACAGACACCCCGGCGCTGGTGAATTACCCCTTAAGGGAGTAATATTTAACCAGAGCTTGTCTTCCTAAGGACAAAGAAGATGTGTTCGATACCCTCATGATTCACTTAATGTGAAAAGCAGCTGGCCGGACGCCATTGTTGCTACAACCAATCAAAACTTCCGTTCCAGCTGGGGGAGAATCGTCTCGCTGCAGCCTGCGGTGGACACCCAATCCGGCCCACATCGAAGTGTGAAGTCAGAAGCCACATCCATGTCCAAATACGTCAATCCAGTTCAGTGGAACCTCCGCCCTGCAGCCGATTACGATTTTATTTGTCATGTCAATCACAGTAATTATTGCCTACACCAAACACTCATACCTAAACCTACCCATCACTGTAACCTTAACCAATGAAATTAGCTGCAGGGCAGGATTTCTAGTGAAGTGCCCTTACAAAAAAGAAGTTTATTCAAGTGTTCTATTAGTATACTTCTTTTAAACTAAAAATAAGAAAGTATACTATCAGTCTACATTTTATATACATCTCAGAAATATATGTACTTCTCAGAAATATACTTAAAATTACACTTAAGTGTACTTGACTTATACTGAGAGAAAGGTCCAAGTATATTTGGCCTGTACCTGTACTCAATCTTTTGATCGAGATATACTTAGAAGTATAATTAAGTAGCCTATTCAAAGTAGCCTATACTTGGCTTGTAGTTGTGTTAACTCTTTTGATCGAGTAGCCTATTAATTCAATTCAATTCAATTCAATTAAAAATGTATTTGTATAGCGCTTTTCACAATACACATTGTTTCAAAGCAGCTTTACAGAAAGTGCATTTCATAAATGTACATAGAAAAATAAAGTTAGTTAATCATTAGGGGTGTAACGGTTCACAAAATTCACGGTTCGGTTCGATGCGATACACTTGTGTCACGGTTCGGTACGTTTTTGATACAGCAAAAAGAAAGAAATGCCAGAGAAATGTCCTTGATTTTTTTATTTTTTTATTAAAACTAACATCATAAAGTATAATATTTTTTTTACTTTGAGCAATTCTAGAGCTATATTTGACTCTTCTTAGGAGCATATAAAACAAAACAGCTCCTTGGAAAAAAATGTAATGTAATATTGTAGTAGTTATAAACAAAGGTTTATTTTAGTTCAGATTAACATTTGAGGGCAGCAATTGTATTCATAATGTCAAAATAAAACCGACGTAATGTTACTTGAAGGCATTATAGCCTACTATTCCTGCCAAACTTCCATGGTTGCAGTTAGTGTTACTACAGTAAATCCATGGTGAATGTTGCTGATCTGTGGACACTGGATAGTTCATTCATGGCACAATGTTTCTTCCAGGTTTCCACGTCAGCGCTGTTTGATCCGTTAATATCGGAGAAATGTGAATGTTTCTCACTAGATCTTGCAGCGCTGTTATTACTTCCGTGGCGAATTCAAATGCTTTCTTTACTGGATCTCTTAGCGCTGTGTAGTAACAGTGTCGCATGATCACGATCGGCTCACGCTGCACTGGTCCAAACTGATAAACGGTCCTTCAACCACACAATAACGAGCAGTTTCGTTCCGCTTGCATTACGTTTGCCATTTGATGTTGGGCAATGTTGTGGTCGCGCCGGCGTCTCTTACTATATGAGCGCGCTTGCCACGCGGAACGCGCCTACATTTGAAATAACGAAATTTTGGTCGGCAGGAAAAATGGTCCAACGAACCGTTTGGTTTGAAAATGCGTACCGAAAACCGAACCGAAAGCCTCGTACCGAACGGTTCAATACGAATATGTGTACCCAGACAGCAGGTGACTGCGATCCGGATCCGTCTTCAAACCGGCAAATCCGCGTCACAGTCACCTCCGTTTCACTGCTCTAAAACGGATCCAGCCCGGGCCCGGTTTCAGTGGGCGGGAACAACAGTCGCAAAACAGATTCGGGCCGTATCCGTGGAAACGAGCGCGCGAAACATTTTTTCTGGAGTTTAGAAGAGGAGGCTGCCACGGTCGCTACTCGTTATCCTACCTCAAACACTTCACCAAGGTAAGTCACACATGGTCAAACTGTTTTATTAATTAATACATTTCTTATTGATTATATTGTGTACTCATTAGCTTTTAACTAACTAACTAATTTTTAACTTAAGTTTTGGAGTTTGTATTGCTCCTTAGATCGGTAGCAGTACTGAATCGTAATGTTAGCTAGCCTAACTCTTATTTATGTTTTCAGAGGGCATATGCTAACACGAAGACGACCCAGAGGATTGTAATTATATGTAATTGACGAATTTTAACTGTTTTCATTTATTTTCACTGTTGTTAAAGTTTTTACTGCGGTAATGTTAGTGATAGGCTAGCGTTAGCTTAGCTAAGGCCTCCCGCAGACCTTCACTTTATAATAAGGTTTCATTTGTTAACATTAGTTAATATTAATTACAATTAACTAACCATGAACAATACATCTGTTACTGTATTTGTTAATGTTAGTTAATATAAATACTAACAGTTGTTCATTGTTTGGTCATGTTACTTCACACTGTGCATTAACTAAGGTTAACAAACAGCCTACAACATTTTATATTAATAATGCATTAGTATATGTAGAAATTAACATTAAAAAAGATTAATAAATGATGTAGAAGTGCAGTTAATTTTTAGTTTGTCAACTAATGATGGTATTCTCTTCTGCTCACCAAGACTGTGGTTATTTAATAAAAAATACAGCAATATTGTGAAATATTATTACATTCTATAGTAAAATATTGGCTAATTTATTCCTGTGATCAAAGCTATAATTTTCAGCATCATTTCTCCAGTCTTCAGTGTCACATGATCCTTCAGAAATCACTCTAATATGATGATTTGATGCTCAAGAAACATTTATGATTATTATCAATGTTGAAAACAGTTGTACTGCTTCATATTTTTGTGGAAACAACTATACCATTGCAAACATCTGTAGTAAGTTTAATACTTTTATTAACCAAGGATGTCTTAAATCGATCGAAATTAAGTCAATGACATTTAAAATGTTACAAATTAATGTCTTCTAAATGTCTTAATTTAATAAATGCAAATACATGCTGTTCAACTTGAACTTTATATTTGTCAAAGAATCATGAAAAAATTATCACCATTTCCACAAAAATGTTAAGCAGCACAACCGTTTCAGCATTGATAATAATAAGAAATGTTACCTGAGTTCCAAATCAGCATATTAGAATGATTTCTGAAGGATCATGTGATATCTGATTCTGATCAATTTAAATGAATGTTTAAGTAATTGATATAGGCCTACCAGTTTATCCCTTAACTGATCTACATTATAGAAGAAATATAAATCAGGGCTCAGAAGCTTATTAGCTGGAGGTTGATGTTTTTTTGCACATTTTTTTTTTCTTAACAGGAGCTGTAAGGAAAAACCAGTCTTCTACCAGTGCAGCAGATAGTGGAATAGGTTCTTGCGGCATCTGTTGATTTGACCTTTGACCCGTGACGGCAGCTGGAAGGAACGTTCAAGAGCCAAAGAGGCCTTAACTGAGGTAAATTTCAGATATAAGAAGCACAGAACAGCCGTCAGATTCTTTATTTAGTGTGACAATTACATTAATATCTAAAATCTTTCTTCTTGGTCTTTTTTTTTCTTTTTCAGATGCCTCATGGGAATTAAACGGCACAAATGAAGTGGTTTGTAATACCATGGCTTTCCTGTCCTGTCCTTGATGTGTTTACAGTTCATTCTATACAATTATTTTGGTAACACTTTACAATAAGGTTCATTGGTTAACATTAGTTAACTACCTTAGTTAACATGAACTAAGAATGAACTGCACTTCTTCAGCATTTATTAATCTTAGTTAATATAAATTTCAACATTTACGAATACATTAAAATCAAACGTGATTTGTTAGCATTAGTTAATGCGCTATGAACTAACATGAACAAAACAATGAACAGCTGGATTTTTAGTAACTAACATTAACAAACATGAATAAATACTGTAACAAATGTTTGGCTCATTGTTAGTTCATGTTAGTTAATACATTAACTAATGAAACTTATTGTAAAGTGTTGCCATTATTTTTTGTATGTTTTTTCTTTGCAGCTTTTCACTGCCTCTGATCAATGCCACATTTTTTTGGGATAAATAATACATTCATGAGGCTTATGTCACTACACAACATGAATATCCATTCAAAACATTCTTTCAAATATACATTGAGAAAAGTTCTGAGCTTGTGTCACTGTTTTAAAGGGAAAGTTCACTGAGAAATTAAAATTTGCTCTTAATTTATTCAACCTCAAGCCATCCAAGATATAGGTGACTGTTTTTCAGTTAAACAGTAAAGAAGATTTTTAGCTGAAACTGTGGTCTTTGGTGATTCATATAATGCAATTCAATGGCTACTGTCACTTTGAGAGTAAAAAACAAACATATTACAGGCAAAACATGACTGCCGTGACAGGACTGTTTGCAGATGCTGTGGATTACAGGTAATAATGTTGTAAATAATGTTCAGTTTCTTTGACAGACTAATTGTTTTGCTTCATACGACCTCAATGAATCGTCAGGAGCCACAGGTATTCATTTTGTTTTCCCTGTAATATTTTTTTAACTCTCAAACTGACTGTAGCTATCGACTTGCATTATACGAATCATCAAGGACCACATTTTCAGCTAAAAATCTTCTTTACTGTTCAACTTGTAGTTGCGTAGCTGTCAATGGAGGGAAAGAAATCTCAGATTTCATTAAAAAGATCAATTAATTTGTGTTCAGAAGATGAATGATAGTCTTACGGGTTTGGAACGACATGAAAGTGAGTAATTAATGACAGAATTTAAAAAATTTGTGTGAACTATCCCGTTAACGGCAAGTAGAGACTTAAGTGTTTTATATAAACTTTGAGTACTTGTGCAAAAATGATCAAAATAAAAATAAAAGATGCACAGTGGCACTGTTTTGCATTGTTTTGTGAATTTGTTTTAATATGCTTAATAAATAAAAAATGTATCAAAAGATAAAGCCCTTGAATATGTCAAATTTATTGTCCAAATAATTTTTCTTTGAATGCATGTTTACTGTGAAGTAGTGGCTGTGAGTCAGTGCTGACACTAGATTATCAGGTGGTATTTTAGTGTAAAAAAGTACAGTAATTCAACTTTTTATTGCCTAAGCATTTTGTGTTAAAAACAGAAAAAATATCAGTGGCATAAGACCATAAGATTAGATCATGTAAATGAGAAGATTCATGAAATTCTAGATATGTATACTATTTAGAGCGAGCGAGTGTGTTTGTGTACTGTAAACAAAATGAGCTGGCCCTGATCCGGCATGATTCTGGACCAGATCCAAAACAGAGCTGGACCAGATCTGGCCCACAATTGGGCCAAATCACCATAAAGGAATCCGGAGCTGGCCCAGTTCTGGTCCAGATGAGAAAAAAACGGATCCGTGCCGGTGTTGGCCCGTTGTGCCAAAAGACACCGGCCCGAGTCCGTTGCGCGGATCTGGCCCAGAACTTACGAAGTGTCTGGGCCAGATCTGGGCCAGATGATTTTTGCTATCTGGGTATCGTTACACCCCTATTAATCATGTATTAATTTAGGGCATAACATCGCTGGCGTTGAGTCGTCTCTTCACAGGCATCGAGTCGTCTCTTCACGGGTGTTGGGGCATCTGAAGTCTCCATGAGAGGCTGGATACAAACTGGAGCTGATTAACTATTTAGTTAATAATACTAGCGTCCCGAGATGACAACAGAAAAGCAGATGAGAAATAATTAGCATAGCTGCTGTTCATAATATTAATGCATTTGATCCGATTTAACTGTAGTATAAAAGGTAATCATTATGTGAATGCTTGGCTAAAGAGATGCGTCTTTAATCTAGTTTTAAACTGGGACAGCGAGTCTGAACCTCGAACAATATCAGGAAGACTATTCCAGAGTTTAGGAGCTAAATGTGAAAACGCCCTCCCTCCTTTAGTGGACTTAGATATCCTAGGAATGACCAGAAGCCTCGAATTTAGTGATCTTAAAGAGTGCGATGGATTGTAGGGCGATAGAAGATCCGTTAAATACACTGGAGCTAAACCATTTAGGGCTTTATTGGTCAGTAGTAATACTTTGTAATTGATACAGAACTTAATAGGTGTAGAGATGATAGAATTGGTGTTATATGATCATCTTCACCTAGTAAGAACTCTAGCAGCTGCATTTTGGACTAACTGTAGCTTGTTTATTGAGGATGCAGGACAACCAGCTAGTAAAGCATTACAGTAATCTAGTCTTGAGGTCATGAATGCATGAACTAACTTTTCTGCATCAGAAACAGAAAGCATGTTACGTAGCTTAGCAATGTTTCAAAGGTGGAAAAAGGCTGTTCTTGTAACATATGAAATATGATTTTCGAAAGACAAGTTGCGGTCTAATATAACCCCCAGGTCTTTTACTGTAGTGGATAAAGTAACAGGACATCCTTCTAAATTAAAGTTGTATTGCAAGAGGTTTTGTGGGCAGTTTTTTGGACCAATAAGTAATATCTCCGTTTTATCTGAATTTAATAGCAGAAAATTACACGCGCCATCCAGTATTTTATATCTTTAGCACACTCTGTCAATTTAGATAATTTCGCGTTTTCATCTGGTCGTGATGAAGTATATAATTGAGTGTCATCAGCATAACAGTGGAAATTAATTCCATGTTTTCTTATAATATTACCAAGTGGCAGCATATATATTGAGAATAGCAGAGGGCCTAACACAGATCCTTGTGGCACTCCATAGTTTACTCACGTTATCTTCGATTTTCCCCCATTTAAACAGACAAAATGGTAGCGTTCTGATAAGTACGATCTAAACCAGTTTAATGCCTGTCCCTGAACACCAGTGTAATTTTGTAGTCGATCTAGGAGTATTTTATTATCTATGGTGTCGAACGCAGCGCTGAGATCGAGTAAAACTAGTATTGAGATACAGCCTTGGTCAGAAGCTAGAAGTAAATCATTTGTAATTTTAACGAGCGCAGTTTCTGTGCTATTGTAGCAGTACTGTTTACTTCTGTTGGGGTTATTTAATATGAAGGGGGAGTGCCCTTTAATTGCGTTCCTTGCGTAGGTGTGTCGCTATGTGTGTGCGTTATCTCTGCCTCATTTGAGCGAGACACCGTTTTTCCGGCGGGACGTGTGAATGTTTGTACGGTAAGAGCTGTTGGCAATGACAACACTAGCATGGCTTGTTTGTGGGCTTGTCTCACAGGGATTATTACATGATTTTATTTGTTAAAGGTTGGACAGAGGCGCTCTGTGGGATGCCGTCGATTTAATGCGTGTTTGATACACAGCAGTTTTGGTGCCGTGTGTATCGCACTACAGGTATGTTTTAACAGTTGACGAACACATGATTGCTAGTAGCTGGGCTGGCCAAATTAATATTTTGTTAAATTTTATATTTAAGGTGCGGGCCAACGTGCGCAAGGGATGCTACAGTGGGCTTTGGGTTCATCTAAACCTCTGTGCGGATGTTCTTTTTGCTGTCAGCATTGTTTCGCTGCTTTTTCCGACTTTATCGGACTCGTTACAGTGACTAAACCTCTGGTTCAAAGTGAGACGGGACTGAGTGTGTCTGCTCTATTGAACCGGCCAACGAGCATTATTAACTCTCTTTCAAATCGCGTGTCGACGCGCTGTGCTGCTTGATCCCTCGTCCATTGTTTAAGTTCATGGTGTTGAACGTGCTCCATCAGCTGGACCGTTGACTGTGGGCCGTTGGCGTGGTACCTTTATCATCGACTGTGTCGTGAGTAACTAAATTGAGTCGAAAGCCTCCAGTGGCGCCCAAGTATCAGATCAGCCACCTAACTGTCACCAGCTCTTCTGCAAGTTGTTTTCTTTAAACATAAATTTGATTTTCTTGTGAGTTCATTGTTGTGTGGATTATAATTATATTTTTTTCTTATTGATTTGAGTTGTGCTGGATATATTATCCATATATATATTTTGTGTGTGATTTAAGTTTATTTATGTTTATTTATTCTGTGTGAATAACCTGAGGGCAGCCTGAAAGAGGTGTTTCTTTATTGTAACATTGTTGGCTGTTTTGCCCATTTCTGTCCACCCAGCATTGTCGAGGGTGACCGGACGCGGCACCTTGATTTGATGAGCCAAACTGATGTGGTGAACTCTTTTAAAATTGTGTCTTAGACTGCCTGTTGCTCGGTTTAATGTTTTTTGATATTATTGGTTTATCAGGGTGTCCGCGCGGTAGTAAAAAATAATCTACCAAAATTAAGGCCCTTGAAAGGTAGTAAAAGGTAACAAACGCAATTTGACTTGGTAGTAAAGTTTTCGTCACCTCAATATATGAGTTTCCATTTTTTTACTTAATATTTGTGTCTCCATATATTTTGACTTCATCTAGCATAATTAAAAAATATATACGGTGCTAACAGGACCTGACGGGCTCGACATTAACGCTTGTCCGGGACAAGTGGATTTTTTGAAGGGACAAGTACAAGAGAATTTTACTTGCCCGACCGGACAAGTAGCCTAATTAAACGTCAATAACAAAAAAATTATAAATAACTAGGGAATCACTAAAATGAGAGAATGATTCTGATTGTATTTATATTTATTGTAAGTTGCGATCAATAGTGGATGTATTAGGCTACTGACGGTAACAAGGTTGCGCTGTTGAGGCTCGTGCAGCCTCTCGAGGAGAAATCCAAACAAATGTAAACTCAGTTTAAACTCAGTTAACAACATAACGTTACTGCCAGTGCCAAAATTCAAAATGTGTTTTAATATTTTTAACATATGATACAGTTTAGCAACCTCACACGATGAGTGCTGTTTTCTTGAGTACCATCACGACTGAAAATGTGACATTGCTTTTGATACAACAGTTCAATAAACAGTTCAAATTAAGTTACTTACATTTTAGACACAATATTGACTGTTTTTGTTCTGTTTCAGCAGCAAAAATAGTTCCAAACAAAGATCACAGCAGAACCGTAACGCATCTCACAGCAACACTTAACCGTGTTTCATTACTGAATGATTCAGCGTTTTGAACGAATTGGCTGAGTCAAAGATTCAATGTCCCATTCATAAACATGTCTCATTCTTGAATGAATCAGTTGTTTGAACGAATCGTTTGAATGAATGACTCAATGACTCGCTCATCAAGACGGTCGCCTGACGCCTCCTACTGGCGGTTTACTTTCATGTTTAAAAGTATCATTCTTTCCAACGTTTCTTATTTGTATATTCAAAAATATTTTAAACGATCTCATATTCATAACATTATTTAATGCAGTTGTACATTTTCAGTGTAAATGATTTAATTTGATCAGCCCTTCCTAGGGTAACAACAGCCCTATATTATCTTATTAGGCTATTCCAATTTAATCTATTGATAAAATTTAAAACTAAAGATTAAAGGGTTAGTTCACCCAAAAATGAAAATTCTGTCAATAATTACTCACCCTCATGTTGTTTCAACCGCGTAAGACCTTCGTTCATCTTCGGAACACAAATTAAGATATTTTAGATGAAATCTGAGAGCTGATCACTTCTCCATAGGCTGCTAGGTGGCCCAAACTTGCTGGCCCAGAAAAGTTATTAAAGAGATCGTTAATATAGTCCAAGTGACTACAGTGGCTCAATCTTAAGTATATCAAGCGACGAGAATACTTTTTGTGCGCAAAAACAAACAAAAATAACGACTTTATTCCACTATTCATTTCCTTCTCTCTGGGCCTCGTAGTGTTTTTGCGCAGTGCGTCTGTGTTACACGTCAGACACATGACCAGCGTCGGCCAATAGTGAGCCTACGTGGTGACGTGTAACACAGACGCGCTGCGCAAAAACACTACGCGAACCAACTAGAGGCCCAGAGAGAAGGAAATGAATAGTGGAATAAAGTCGTTATTTTTGTTTGTTTTTGCGCACAAAAAGTATTCTCGTCGGCCCTTTAAAGGTGCAGATATGACAATATGCAGATTTAAATATATCAGAGCTGATTTAACACAGATGAGGATATTTCTTCAGAATACATTATATTTACAGCACACACACACCAAAAACATTCCGGACAAGCAACTTTTTTACTCGGACAAGTGAATGACAGATTTACTTGTCCAGAGGACAAGCACATGAAAAGGCTTAATGTCGAGCCCTGAGTGAGTCGGAGTTGATAGCAATGACAAAGTGCCATGGTTATTATTCACCTTATTAGGGCTAAGGGCTATGGTTAGGATAACTCAAGGGCTAGGGTTAAGATAAGGACAACTGAAACTCAACTCGACACTACAAAAAAAACATAATTGACAATGACAATAGGCCTACTTAATGATAACAATTAAACATTAGTGTACCTAATATGTATGATGGGTGTGACAGTGTCACACTTATACCTTATAGTAAGTAGTAAGTGGTGCTTTACATACCCCGCCCACCCCACCACACCCCCAAAAAAAGGGCTGCTGCTTGATGTCGTGATGGTAGTAAAAAATATTGTGGAGGTGGTAAAAAAGGTAGTAAAAGGTAGTAAATTCATCTCTATGATTCCTGCATATACCCTGTTTATTGTGTGTGTGTTTCGTGTTATTTTTATTTTCTTCTCTCTTCAGAATTGGGGCAGCCTGCAGTTGCAGAAAATAAGCGTCTCTTCCTGATTGTGGTGGTGGGTTCTTTTGCCTGAATGCTGTGCGCACAGTGAGGTGTGGAGTGAGTGTGCACATATGATTGCTATATCATTTCTGCCAAGGAGAGCCAGCGCCCCATTCTGAAGTGAGCGTCCGTGTGTCATTTTGTGTTTAGATTATTTTAGATTTATTGGTGTTGTCTTAAATAAAATTTTATATGCTTTTATTTAGAAAATAAAGTTTTGTATTGTTTTATACTCAACCATGTCTGATATCTGACTCTGATCAACGAACCTGAGCCTTGTTCAATTAAAGGGCATTTCCCCGGAAAGAGGCCCCCGGGGTGGCGTAGTCAGTAATTTTTCCTAAATCTTTAGTGTACCTCTAGTCTAAGCTGCCACACTATGATGCGGCCTGAATCCTGACTGAAATTTTTCATAGATATATTTTTTTTGCAAGAAAGAGCACAATTGAGCGGTCACAACTTTTTCTAGTATTTTAGACATAAATGGAAGATTTGAAATGGGTCTGTAATTTGCTAGGTTATTATGATCTAATTGTGGTTTCTTAAAGCCACACCGCGGAACTTTTGCGGGCGCTAGGGGCGCTAGACCTGTAACTTTCACGTCTAGCGCCCCTAGAGGCCACAAGCGCCGCAGCACTGTCGCAAAAGCCTAGAAGACATCCACTTAATAAATTAATTGCACAAAAAGTGAACAGAAAATAATGTCTGATCAGGTAAGTCGCATAGACTAGGGGTGCACAACCCTGCTCCTGCCGATCGTCTGTCCTGCACAGTTCATCTCCAATCAAACACACGTCTTTAATTTTCAAGCGATCCTGAATACGTTAATTGGTTGCTTCAGGTGTGTTTGATTAGGGTTGGAGATAAACTGTGCAGGTCAGGACAGTCGATCGGCGGGAGCAGGTTATAGACGTTTTGTACCTAAAACTAAGTTGTTATTGTGCTTGTTTTGGAGTCATTTTATCTTTAGATCGGACTTACATCGTTTTATTTGTGTTTTTCCTGTAGTAACCTATGAATTTGAATCTAAAATCATATAAGCCTCTAATAATACATACACGTTTGTATCTAAAATCATATAAGCCACTAATAATAATACACACATATATGAATGTGTAAAAGGACAAAGAAACTGAAGCCTACAAATAACGGCAGTAGGCTATGTTGTGACTTATATCAGTTTTGTTACACGATTTCCAGACTTCGCAGTAAATATTACATTATATATCCACATTTATGCCGATGTTCGTTTTATTGTCAGTCATTTTCTTAACCGCTTGAAGAATCTTCAGAGTCCTCTCCCGAAACAGGGAGAGGACGAGGAGGACGACGAGGGAGAGTTTTAAATTTTTTTATTTCCTCAGCCATGTCCGCGAGCCGAGCAGGCGGGAAAATAGTAGCAAATGCCTTAGCTCCATGAGTAGGGGAGCGCGGGGCACAACCTAACGCGGGGCTAGTTGTAACACGCTTGTTTTAAATACTTCCGCACATGCTTGGATGACGAAACTTTGTGTATTTACTAGTTGCCATATCAACACTATATAGAAAAAAAAATTCCGCCAAAATTATTCTTTTTTTGGAAGATATCCATAGACATTTATTAAACCATAGCAAAAGTAAATTTCTTACTTAAGTTAATTTTTCATCTCTATTTTTTGTGTTTATTTAAAATAAGACAAATCTGATATTATTTTAATCTCCAAGATGTTATTTAACAGTTGAGATAGTTCTTTAATGCTTCGCTAACTAGCAGAAGACACTAGCAGGGTTTAAACCCCAGTTGTGCAGGCGGGGGCATGTTGTCACACTGCGTTACAATGTGCCCCTATTAGAAATATGCTATTATATTCTATACTTTTATTAATTTTATTGGGAAAACGTGAGAAAAAGGTGAATAAAGACTGAGAGTCAATGTTCAGAAATGACTAATTATTTTTTTGTTTTGAACTATGTTGTAAAGCTTTGTTTTCATGTGTTCGTAGTCAAAACTCAAAAATTTGTTTATATTTAATTATTAAAAATTGCCATTATTTTATATGAAAAAGTTTTTTAATTGTATTTTATTTAGAAAATATTTTAGTTTGTTTTGTATATATTTTTTATTAGATCAGATAACATTTTAAGCTGTCATATGTTATGTTACAATGTGCCCCACACATGTTACAATGTACCCCACCTATGGGGCATGTTGTCACATTTCACTTCCATTCTTTCGGGGTATGTCAAGAAAAAAGTATATACTGTATTAATAAAACAAAACCACATAATTGTACTAGACATGTGGGAAATTAATGTGGGAAAAAATAAATACTCTGAACCATAAGTAGATTTACACAAACTGAGAAAGTCAAAAAGCGTTAGGTTGTGCCCCGCTCTCCCCTATATCAGAGCCTATGGTCACGTGACGGCCGTAAAGCGATACGTTCTCCAGGTCACATGACCTGGCCAACGACGGTCCGTCTTCTCCAAACTTACATAGGCGGTATTTCAAGAGGGCAGCCCCGATCGGAGCATTAATAGTGTCAAACGCTGTATATTGGCCTGAGGAATCATTTAAAATAACTCGTATGCGTCAACTCTTTAGGTCACAAAGTCCACGGTGTGGCTTTAATGAGAGGTTTTATAACTGCCAACTTGAATATTCTTGGAACATGACCTAAAGATAAAGACGAGTTAATAATATTGAGAAGAGGCTCTTCCACTACAGGTAACACTTCTTTCAGTAGTTTAGCGGGTATTGGATCTAATAAACATGTTGTTGGTTTAGATGCAATGATAAGTTTATTTAGCTCTTCCTGTCCTATAGTTGTAAAGCGGTGTAGTTGTTCTTGAGGGGCGATAATTGAGGTTGAACCATAAGACATCATTAAAAATTGTACATTTACAATTGTGTTTCTGATGCTTTCTATTTTCTCAGTGAAGAAATTCATAAAATCATTACTACTACACTGTAACGGAATATTTTGCTCAGGTGATGTCTGTTTATTTGTTAGTCTAGCCACGGTGTTAAATAAGAACCTTGGATTATTTTGGTTATTTTCTATTAGTTTGCAGAGATGCTCAGAATGGAAATGTTTCCATTTACGCTCAATTACGGGTTTCTCTCTTGATAACATGCGTAGCACTGTTTTACCATGGTGCTTTAGTTTTCTCTCTAACCTTTTTTAATCTAATTGGTGCAACACTTTCTAATGTACTAGAGAAAATGGTGCTCATAGTGCTAGTCATTTCCTCTAGTTCATCTGTTTGTTTGGGTTCACTGAGCAGCTGAGATAGATCAGGTAAGCTACTTGAGAATCTATCTATAGTGGTTGGAAGGATTGTTCTGCCTGGTCGATAACGTGGCGCAACATGACAAATTTCAGCAGTACGTAGTATGCAAGTTGCATGTAATGGTCAGTGACATCATCACTTTGCGGTATAATATCTATATCGGTTGGACTGGTTCCATGTGATATAATTAAATCTAGTGTATGATTAAGATGATGAGTGGGACCAGTGACGTTTTGCTTGACCCCAAAGGAGTTTAATAAATCTGTAAACGCAGCCCCTAACACATCATTTGTGTTATCTATGTGTATGTTAAAATCTCCAACAATTAATGCTTTATCGACATTGACCAATAGATCTGAGAGAAAGTCTGCAAACTCTTTTAGGAAGTCAGCATAGGGCCCTGGAGGTCTATATACAGTAGCCAAGGCTAGAGATAATACGGATTTCTTTCTTACATCTAAGAGCATAACATTTAGCACTAGTACTTCAAACGAATTAAACCTGTGACCTGTTTTCTGAGTAACATTAAGAATATCTCTATAGATTGTTGCAACACCGCCGCCACGACCAATCAGACGGGGCTCATGCTTATAACAGTATCCTGGTGGAGTAGACTCATTAAGACCGAAATAATCATTTGGTTTAAGCCAGGTTTCAGTAAGGCAAAGTACATCGAAACTATTATCTGTGACCATTTCATTTACAATAACCGCCTTAGGTGTGAGCGATCTAATGTTTAGAAGACCTAGCTTTAGAAATTGTTTTTGTTCACTAATATTGAGATTTTCTGGTTTAATCACAATTAGATTTTTCCTAGATCCTACAGTAGATTTAATGTTTGACCTCACTAAACGAGGAATAGACACAGTTTCTATATAATGTTCTAGATTGGTACTTGTATCGATTAAGTTGGGACAGCAAGGACTGTGATTTGGACTTTGACTTACTAGTCATATGGTGTGTAACGCCTTGGAGATGTTGTCCGACAGAAGAGCCGCTCCGATTCTGCTGGGGTGAAGACCATTAGCACGGAAGAGCCTAGGTCGCTCCCAGAACAGATTCCAATTATTTACAAAGAGCAGCTTCTGTTCATTACACCATGACATTAACCATTCATTTAGAGCAAATAATCTACAGAACCTTTCATGTCCTAGTCGGTACGTGGGAAGCGGTCCAGAAACGATGATCGTTGTTTCAGGCGATGTGCTGCGTACCGTCTCGATCAGGCTCCTGTAGTCCTTCTTCAGAACCTCCGTCTGCCGCAGCCTCATGTCGTTCGTTCCCGCGTGCAGCACGACAGCTCCGACGCGCTCGTCACCGTTCAGGATCTCGGGGACCTGCGCAGCGACATCGAGAACACGAGCACCAGGAAAGCAGTGAGTGCGCACCTTACCTTTACCGGAGGAAGCGTGGACATGCCGGACGATGGAAGTGCCGATGATCACAGCGTCGCGTTCCGTCTCGCGAAGAGGGGAGAAGCGGTTCCGGGTGGAGATCTCAAAGACCGGGAGGGGCGGAGAGGTCCTTGCTCTGGTCCTGGCTCGTGTCTTCCGCTGTGGAATCACCAAGGGTCCATGGTGTTGTGTCGGTGCCGGAGTGAATGAAACCAGGGATGATCACGTCCTGGGTGCTCGGGTCCTGTGCAGAGAAACACACGGAGTAGACAAGGTCGGAGTCAAAAGGTTACTAACCTCTGACTTGTGCGCTTTTCAAGCGCTGATCGCCGCTCTCTCAGCTCGGCTTGTCTCTCTAGTAGGTCGCGGATCTGCTTGTCCACCGACTCCAACTCCAACTGCACAGAATGCAACTCAAACGTGTCCTCACCTGCACTCAAAGGTACCGTTAGACACACATCCAATATATTCGCCATTGTAGCAGATGTGCTATAATGGCGAATTGTAGCTTTCAGTGGTACGGGTGTAAATAAGTCGGATCGATGGGCGAGACCACGCGTGCAATGCTAGCGGGCTAGGGCTAGCAGCGGAAGGTCGGATATATGTAGCGATATCAAAGCAATCCGATTGTTTTTTATAGAGAATCGTATCGGAGATATGTTCACACGCTGTAAAAAATAGAAAATATTCGTTTGTAAATGAGTGTTAAGAAGAAAATCAAGGATTATGAATCAATTCGACGGAGCTCTAAACACAAACAACGCGCTCAATCGCCACGTATGCGCAGTCAAAAGTATTAAACATACTTTTTTTTTTTACATCGTTTTTCATATACTTATACCACTTATAATCGATGAAGAAAAAGATGGCGCCTGGTTACCTGTCGGCATGCCATCGCTCTAGCCGCTCAACGGCTCTTGTTTATCTTTTATTTCTATGTATGTATTTTATTACATTTATTGACTGTTCTCGCATAGTATACGATCGTTATACTTTGCTCAGTATTCGGACAACGGTCATGGAACAAAGTATGCGGGACTCTGGATGAGAATGGTATACCACTCCACAATCCACGTCTGTTATACCGGCAAATACGTGGCACTTGGTTGGGCGTCAGAAACGCCATAGCAGGAGGAAGCGTGGGAAACGAGCCGGTCTGCGGGTCCGAGTGAGAAGTGGTCTGGGTCCTGGCAATAATAACCAGCAATTCCATCTGAGGATCTCGGATTGGAGTTAAGAAGCTCCTATCTACAGTAGGCTATGTCTGCCCTGCCTCGCGTGTGCCGACGTCACGAATCGTCTTGGCTAGATCGCGGAGATGCGGCAGAGGAATACAGTTCAATAACTTATGGCATGTGGATACACCTACACCAGTGAAGGCCAGTACTCAACACGATACTTCTGATGTTATGGCGACTATAGCATTGGTTAATGCATTTAGTCACAGAGTTTTTAAACATTATTGATTCATTCAACTTTTCACAATGTGTAACTGGCCCTACTCATCAGCATGGCCACACTCTTGATTTGGTCCTTTGCATGGGTATTTCTGTGTGTAATCAGGCCCGTCGCGACAAGGCAAGCAAACCAAGCAATTGCTTGGGGCCCCGAGCTGTCCTGGGGCCCCAAGACAACGACTGGTTAAGAATAAAATGCAACGACAAACTGTGTGAGCACCCCTTTGATAGTCAATGCAGTAAAGTGCAATGACACTGTTATCGGGATCCCCCTCAGAAGTCGCTGACAGCAGCCAGCCAACCACGTGATCTCTGCTGCCGGCAAAATTCAAAACCTCCTCGGCAGTCATCATGAAGCGGAATTATGCAAGTAAAACAAGATGGCTGGCTCGTACAGCATAACCCCAGGGTTGACTAGGGACATAATTCTGTTTCTGCCTGGAGCACTCAATGTTATGCCCAAATTCCTTCAAACGGCCCTGTGTGTAATGTACAGATCGTCGATCATTATTTTTCTGACCATAAGCCTATTGTTTTTAATATTACCCTCTTATGTGGTCTCCCGGAAAAACGTATTACTTATTACTCTCGTGCGATTACATCTAATACAGTCAGTGATTTTTCATCAGCATTTTATACTCATTCATTAATATACTATTGAATCTCCATCTGTTTCAGTGGGTCCAGAAGAATTGATTAATCTATTCAATAATCTGTGAGTGTAACTCTACCGCTGCATTAACATGTGATGTGAATGTACATTGAGTTTTACAGTATTGGGACTTAAGCCTTGTTTATACTTTTGCCTGGCTCCCGCAGCGCGAGCCTCCGCTGCCTCCGCTCCGCTGGCTCCCGCAGCACGCACCTCCCCAAACGGACGAGGCGTTTATACTTGACGCGCTCGCGGTTGTACTATTCTTTCTAGATTTTTTTGTGGCGAATTTTGTCGCTCTCGCCGGTGGCGGTGTGAACGCACAGTTTGAATCGACAGAAGGCAACTCAGAGTAATTGCCCTCTAAACCACCAGGAATCAGCGGTGAGAAGTAGTAAGGTACACAGGTGAATGTTTATTTTAGTACACTTCACCAAAACCACACTACAAAAGAATTGTGTAAAGCAGTAAACCTTGAGATTATTACTTGTTACATTAGAACAAAATAAATTAATTTGAGAACATAGCCTATACAACTAAATGAACGATAACTTACATATTTTCTAATTTCACAAAAAAATTTCATTTAGTTTCGAGAACATTTTTTATAAAACATGGACCATAATTAAAAGGGCTTATTTCTGCTATAGTAAGCTAGGCTCATTTTGTAAATTTAAGCAACTACTCTATGCACAAACTGGGTGCCGGTGTGATGACATATATGCTCGGCCAGATTCGGCTCAAAGTCGTGCATCTTCGGATGTGGAGCCGCGCGCGTAGTTACAAAATCTGCCGTGCACACCGCCAAACGAAATGGGCCCTTGCGCACCATCGCGCTTGTGCGGACACGGCGAGTATAAACCAAGCTTAAGACTCCAGAACTGCAGCTGATAGAATATGCGCTGTAGCACGATACATATTTCTTCAAAAGCAGATCGTGGAATCATCCACGATCAAAAATCGTGATATCACATAAGCACAAGTATAAAACGACTGTTATCATGTCTGAAAACAAACACAAGTAATGGAGTTTACAAAACTGTATCGCACGCATGCTACAGTGGTACATTTATTCATTGCACAGACCAATCTTTTCGTACATATATGTCGCACTGTACAGCCCTGTACAGGACCCTTTTTAATGAACGTTTGGTGTAGGTCTACTAGGCATAGATATATCTGAACATCTTTGCCAAGCGCAAACCAGTACAGAAGTAATCAATAAATTATCAGGGAGGGTCATGCCTTTTTTCACAATCATTTTGGAGGGTCATAGAAAAATGTATTGCTGGTGAAGGGAGGGTCAAGTATATTTTGACTATAGATCTCAAAACTCCTCCGGTAGCCCCTTAAATAAAAAAAAACGAACAGTCCCTAATAACAATTCTGGTCTCCCGCGAGAACTCCGGTCTCACGCACACATGATCTTGCGTTACACATCACTTCTCGCATGTGTTTGGATGTGAAATGTAGTTTGCGGACCAGACAGAGTTGTCTGTGATACTTCCTATTGTAAAGCCATGCAATGTGAAATCCCCTGTCACCGATCCATCGTGCGATATGCAATCAGCAGCGACTGAATGCTACCCCAGATAGTCATGCAGTGTTAAAAGAACAGTGATCTGATGAGTTTGAAAATCGTGCTGTGTGAACTCTGTATAAATGTCAAGCCGCACTTTGACATTCATCACTGTTGAATCAGGATAGCTAATGTTTTGATAATGTTAGTGCGCTATGCTCATTATGCTCATTATTAATATACATTATTATTATGAAAATACCTCTTATGAAAGAACATCGGGTATACGGTATGTATTTCCTATGTATTTCCATACCTCTGCGCACCCTGCTCATGCAGACATCACATGTCATCAGTGCATGAGGATATACAGAGTTGTAGAGGCACTGAGCACCGCAAACAGTTCCTCCTGAACCAAAACATTGAGATTATGAGTTATGATTATGATTTTACACCATGTCATAATTACTGTAATTAAGAGATGGCAACCTGTAACATTCTACTTGCAACTGTTCACATCCTCAGACTCAGAATTATGAGTTTCTATGGCAACATTATTAATGGTGAAATGAATCTGCAGCAGTCAGGTGGTACAAGTCAGAGCTATTTAATTTGTTTAAGTTCATTATTATTGTATTCACTAGTTCGCACTTACATTATATCAAACTGAGTTAACCAGGTTTATATAGACAGAATTAACAAGGGTAAATGAGAAACAGCTGAAACTAATCAGGGATAATGAGTCTGGGCAAATGACTCTGGGAAATGTAGTTCATGGTGGAATGACAATGGTCTGGGGAGGAGTGCTCTCTGGTGGATATCCTGGAAACTTCAGTGGGTAATCACATCATAGGCCCTCTCAAAGGAGCGGCTTCGAGATGCTCCAAACACAACCATAAGTCCAGGAGGGAGTTGGAGCAGAGGCGGAACAGGGAGAGGGCCAGGTCCGTGGAGTGGAAACAGGGCTAGAGACTGAGGTGGGTCGAGGAGCCATGGCGGAGCAGCTAGAGCCAACAGGGCAGGTGATCAGGGCAGAGCTGACAGGGCAGGTGATCAGGGCAGAGCTGATGGGACTGAAGACAGGGCTGAAAACCACCAGGGCAGATCAGGCGGAACTGGAACAAAGAGCACAGAGAAGTAAAGGTTGGCCTCTTGGGCCGTGTCAAAACAGGCAAATTATCTGAACATGCTCTTCCCGAACTTTGTTAATAAAACATAATATGTTATGTGCTTTGAGACATGAGTTAATTTAACGCCATCTAATGGTGACGCTTTTCAGACTCTGTTATAGCTGTGCACGTTCATGTGTTTTGGGTTTGGAGATGAGGGTTCTGAAGGGATGGTGGAATCTTGTTATTGCTAGCCCCTACCTTTGCCTTTGCCTACCCTACCTTTAATAATAACTTGACAATGCAAGTTCAGAATGGAAAGTTGCTTTTTTTAAAACACTTTCATGCTCATTTGAGAACTCACATATGTCAAACTCCAGCTGTCAGTCACTGATTCCAAAAACTACACATAGTAAAATGTGTGTCATTACAGTCAGTACATGAAATGTTGTAGACAATAGTGATAGCATGCACTTTTAACAATTGCTGAAAGATAATTAATTTAACCAAAGTCCATGGCCAAGTGCCCAACGAAAGGAACACTAATCACCATAATGGTGACGTCAAACAGACTTCAACAACTTTTGTAAATGTACCATATGAAATAAATAAAGCAAAACGTGTTCATAATAAGTAAACATGATAATGTTTTTTTGGAGTTGTTTAAGCATTCTCTGGTGAGATATTATTGATTTTATTTGCTGATTTACTGTCTGTGTGGCTGTGAGTCAGTCGTAGTTGTTGTGCTATCTGCTTGTCTCTTCTCTTTTTTTTCTGTTCTTGTTGTTCCTCTTATCTTTTTTGATTCTGCTTGTTAACTGCAGGTTTCACCACTAATAGTCAATCATTACTTGTAGTGTGATGGTCCTAGGTCCCAGCATGCAAAATATACTTTATACTGGTCCACCAGCACACCCGCTTCCCATGCTGGTGTCCGGCAAACCAGTAACCAGCACCCCAATCGCGTCAAAGCAGCTGGTACACGGCACGACTGTCCTGCACAAATTTTTATCCCGAGCCGGCGGCAATCACATGAGCTTTCGCGCTAAACACAGAGACCGGAGCTTTCAATGTTGCAAGCAACTATAGCTTCAGATAGAAAAATGACAGAAATGTGTGTGCAAATGATTTGTTCAACGTAAACAACATAAATAGAGAGAGCGCGAGAGAGAGAGAGAGAGAGTGAGTGTGTGTGTGTGTGTGTGTCTGTGTGTGGCAGTATATGCGCATGCT
The DNA here is from genome assembly GCA_021554675.1 of Leuciscus idus. Taxonomy (NCBI): domain Eukaryota; kingdom Metazoa; phylum Chordata; class Actinopteri; order Cypriniformes; family Leuciscidae; genus Leuciscus; species Leuciscus idus. The sequence goes on from CM038630.1 coordinate 32,770,636, forward strand.
GTATGGTTGCTGCCACTGAGCTATAGCCCCATCGATCTAGCCTGTGACATGGTTGTGTATGATTTGGCAATGGGGACAGCCTATACGCTGGTGAAAATCTGGCTGACTCCTCGAATTTTTTAAACGTTTAAAAATTATCGGGAGGTCGGGAGGTGCTCTTAACGTGCTCGGCTCAGCTCGTAATTCCTCTCACACGTTGCGAGCCGCGACCCTGCGAGCATCACCGATTTCCACGCGATCATCTGCAAGCTCATAAAACAGCAAAAATCGCACCGTGTACTTTAGGGGAGTTGTTTGACTCCGGCAGTTGAGTCATTAAGTTTTGCTCATTGTGGTAGTGCTTCAAAGCAGCTGATGTGGCAGTCACTCCCCTCAGCATTTGTTCCACATAGCATCTTCAAGATGCAGTGCAAGTTCCCATTTGAAAGGGATCTTGTTCTTTTCGTTCCCTGAGAAGGAGAACGATACACTGTGTCTCGTTGACATGCCTCAGGTATGCCCACCCACGTCTCTTTCAGACAAAAAAGTTGATGACGTGTACTACAGGTGCCATCTTTTACTCCCAGTCGCATCTGCAATGACGTCATGGGCCATTGAGATTGTCGTGTTTAGACACGTGGTTCAGACGTCGGGCACGATGATAGCGTCTTCCAGACGTAGTATCTCGTTCCCCTTCTCAGGGAACCATGGTTATATTTGTAACCCGAGAAAATTCCTTTCAAATGGGAACTTGGGAATTATCTCAATATAAAGATCTTAATAAATATTTTACAGTAAAATAAATATATCCACATATTTTAGTATAACTCTTATACTCTGTCACGTATAGAACAGAGAGTGAGAACAATTTTTTTTTATTTGATTCATAAATGACCAAATTATTGCATGCCACTTACTTTTACGGAACAATGAAACAAATAAAACAGAACTATTTAAGATTATTTGTGGAAATCAAAACACTCACCGCGCTCTACCAGCTAATTATGTGCTGAGACCTATATCCCTACAAAAATGCAAAAAAAAAAAGGTCTGCACTCTAAGAATACTTATTTGTTATAAACAGGAGATAAATAATATACAAAGGGCTCTTTGCCTTCGTCAAAGACACTGATGAAGGCAAAGATCTGAAATGTTTGTAAAAAAAAAAAAAAAAAAGGCTAATCCACTGATGAGAAGGCAACTTGACAGAATGTACCAATACAAAAAAAACCAATACCCGACAGAGAATGAGAACTATAGAGGAACTTAAATATACATTGATAACGAATGATGAGATTTTTATTTTTTTCTACACACACTGAGATCATTAACTTAACACAAGACACCTGATTAACTTTATGATTATGTGTCACGGTTGATGAATTCACTGACTCTTCCTTGCGCTGTGTTTATGTGTGTGCATGGGTGTGTGTTTGTGGGCGTGGACGCTGATGATCCTCCGGGAGAATCAGTGCCAGCTGATTCTAATCACCAGCGCCTATTTATTCTCACCTCTTGCGTCTTGTGTTTGTCAGATCGTTTTGTTGGATGTTTCCCAGTGCAGTGTCTGTTCCTCCTCGTGTCTCCGTGCTTCAAGTCTGTTCTTCGTGTGGGAGGTTTCACCGTGGTGGGTTCCTGTTGTTCATCTGAGTTCTAGTATTCATGTCAGCATCATCACTCCGGGATTTACTTCACTCTTCTGACGACCGAGTTGCTTTATTGCAAACCTGCGCTACCAATCTGACTGTTACAAGTGTTTCATCCATTGAGTCTGGTTACTGATATTGTTTCAATAAACCAGTTTTACTTGCTATTGCCTCTTCTGTTCTCTTTGCCGTGACAGAACGATCTGACCATCATGGAGGCAGCAAGAACCAACAGGACCTTCGGACTCCCCCAGGCCAGTGGCTGTGATGCGGTCAGCCCCATCGACGATCACGAGCCCATGCAGGTGGGTCGAGCTCGGCTCTCCCGGGAGGAGAGGGAGAGAAGGAGGTCCCGGGGATTGTGCCTCTACTGCGGAGGGGCGGGCCACTTTCTCAACAACTTCCCCGTAAAAGATCGGGCCCGGCAGTAGAGAAGAGGATTCTGTCGGACAGGGTCTCCACACAGAAACCCTTTTCCACCCTCCTCCCGGTGAGATTGCAATGGGCAACTCGGTCCCATCATTGTCAAGCTCTTCTCGACTCTGGAGCGGAAGGTAATTTTATGGACTGGACTCGCAAACTTCAGATACCTACCATACCAGTTTTACTTGCTATTGCCTCTTCTGTTCTCTTTGCCGTGACAGAACGATCTGACCATCATGGAGGCAGCAAGAACCAACAGGACCTTCGGACTCCCCCAGGCCAGTGGCTGTGATGCGGTCAGCCCCATCGACGATCACGAGCCCATGCAGGTGGGCTCCACAATGGGAGCAAGGGCTTTCTCCCATGCTGCACCAAAACTCTGGAACTCTCTTCCCCCTCATATTCGTGCTATAGACTCTATTTCTCAATTCAAAACCACTCTCAAAACCCATCTTTTCAAGTCAGCTTATAAACTTTAAGCACCCCTCCACCTCATTAGCATTAGCTAATTAGTTGTTTTTAAATTCTTTTAATAGCAGTTAACAGTTTATTTTTAGACATTAATGTTATTTTTACTTATTTTATTTATATTTGTAAGGTGACCTTGGGTGGCTTGAAAGGCGCCTAAAATTAAATGTATTATTATTAGGGGTTCAAGCACGAAGTGCTGAACACCTATTGTATTTGTACTGATTTTTATTATTATTATTATTATTAGGGGTTCAAGCACGAAGTGCTGAAACCCTATTGTAATTGTGCTGATTTTTAGGGGTTCAAGCACGAAGTGCTGAAACCCTATTGTAATTGTAAGGATTTTTATTATTATTATTATTATTCTTCTCCGCTAAAACGCATCGTGCAGCCCAAACCGTAAGAGCTAGAGACTTGAAACTTGGCCACAAGGTAGTACAAAAATCGAGGAGAGGTTATCAAAGTATGAGCCCGATTGGCCAATAGGTGGCGCTATAGCGCAAAAAACAAAAAAAAAGCACTATTTTGCTCATATCTCAATAACCATTTGTCTCAGCTTCAAGTGTCATACATCATTGGAATCCTTGGCTCAAGCCGAACAAGAAATATAGGAGGTATTTTATTTCCGGTATGCAAATTTTTCCGCCATTTTGGATTTTGTCCAAAACCTACTTTTGCGAACTAGTCCCTGGTTTTTCGCCCGATCGGAACCAAACCAGTGCAGAAATGTTCACAGTAGTCTGAAGATCAATAATTATCGAAAAAAAGTTGAAATTTCGATTCACGGTCGCTAAGGGGTGCCAAAACGTTTGAAGAAGGCGGAGCCTATTTTACTAAAATGGCTATAACTCCAGAAGTAAATGAGGTATCTTCACCAAACTCGGTACACATGTGTAAGAGGTCAATCTGAGGTCACAGTAAAAAAATCGCGGCGATTGGCCACATGGTGGCGCTATAACATGAAAAAAACATAAAATGGGCTATAACCACCTGACCGTTAGTCCGATTGACTTGAAAATTGGTATGCAGTGTCTTGGTCCAAGGTGCCATGTATATCTATGAGGACATTAGTGTATCTCAAAAAACATGGCCGCCATCAGCCAATGAAGTTTGAGCACCTATTAGACAAGGTTAACGGAGGCCGATCGGAACGAAACTCGATGGGCATGTTCGACTCATGGCCCTAAAGGTCTGTAAGAATTTTGAAAGAAATCGGCCACTAGTTGGCGCTAACGAGTTTTATGGCTCTGTAATCACGTGGTGTTACACTTATCGTCACAAAATGCATATCATTTGATAGAGCTGCTCATCCTGAACAACTTTGCCTCTAGAACCATTCCTGTCAATCAAACCGTTCATTAAATATTCATGAATATGTTAAAAACCTACTTTTGCGAACTAGTCCCTGGTTTTTCGCCCGATCGGAACCAGACCAATCTAGGACAATTCTCTGGACTCTCTAGATTAATAATTATCGAAAAAAAGTTGAACTTTTGCATTTGGGTGGCTGTAATAGGGTATTTTATAAAAGGGGCGTGGCAAAATACACTAAAATGCCTATAAATCATAAATGAAAACTCAGAACTTCACAAAAATTGGTGAGAATATGTGACATAACATCATTAACAAGCATGCCAAATTTTATGGAGATCGGACCAAAGGTGGCGCTATAACTGTTAAAAAGCTTTAAAACCATATATTTCCCATGGTAAACTGCCTGTATTGGCTGTAAATGGTCTTTTCCGTCTATTATGTCAGTTGTTAAATGCTTGCTAAATAAAACTTAATGTCTTTTGATGCTTGTGTGCTTAAAGGCCTTAAAGGCCTTAACTGCTTGAACCCCGATAAATGCTGCTTGCAGCTTTAATTAGGGGTTCAAGCACGAAGTGCTGAAACCCTATTGTAATTGTAAGGATTTTTATTAGGGGTTCAAGCACGAAGTGCTGAAACCCTATTGTAATTGTAAGGATTTTTAGGGGTTCAAGCACGAAGTGCTGAAACCCTATTGTAATTGTACTGATTTTTATTATTATTATTATTATTATTTTTCTTCCGCCGTAAAACGCATCGTGCAGCCCAAACCGTAAGTGCTAGAGACTTGAAACTTGGCCAGATGGTAGTACAAAAATCGAGGAGAGGTTATCAAATTATGACCCCAATTGGCCCATAGGTGGCGCTATAGCAACCAAAAGCGCGAAACTGCTCATAACTCCTAGACCGTAAGTCGTAGTCTCAAGTGTCTTATATCATTCGAAAGCTGGACTCCTGAAGGTCAAAACGTATATCTCCGATTTCATTTCCGGTATGCAAATTTTCTGCCATTTTGAATTATGTCTGAAACCTACTTTTGCGAACTAGTCCCTGGTTTTTTGTCCGATCGGAACCAAACCAGTGCAGAATTGTTCTCTGGAGTCTGACGATCAATAATTATCGAAAAAAAGTCGAAATTCCAATTCCTGGTCGCTAGGGGGTGATAAATTAAGGTTGTGGGAGGAGCCTATTTTACTAAAATGGCTATAATTCGAGAAGTAAATGAGATATCTTCACCAAACTTGGCACACGTGTTTAAGAGGTCAATCTGAGGTCACAGTAAAAAAATTGCGTCGATTGGCCACATGGTGGCGCTATAAACAAAAAAAAACATATAGACACCTGACCGTTTTTCCGAATGACTTGAAATTTGGTATGCAGTGTCTTGGCCCAAGGGGCCATGTATGTCTAAAAGGATATTGGCGTATCTCGAAAAACATGGCCGCCATTGGCCAATGAGTTTTGAGCACCGTTAACGAAGTCCGATCGGAGCGAAACTCGGTGGGCATGTTCGGCTCAAGACCCTAGAGGTCTGTAAGAATTTTGAAAGAAATTGGCCACTAGTTGGCGCTAACGAGTTTTAAGGCTCTGTAATCACGTGGTGTTACACTTATCATCACACAATGCATATCATCTGATAGATCTGCTCATGCTGAACAACTTTGCCTCAAGAACCATTGCTGTCAATCAAACCGTTCATTAAATATTCATGAATATGTTAAAAACCTACTTTTGCGAACTAGTCCCTGGTTTTTCGCCCGATCGGAACCAGACCAGTCTAGGACAATTCTCTGGACTCTCTAGATCAATAATTATTGAAAAAAAGTTGAACTTTTGCATTTGGGTGGCTGTAATAGGGTAATTTATAAAAGGGGCGTGGCAAAATACACTAAAATGCCTATAAATCCTAAATGAAAACTCAGAACTTCACAAAAATTGGTGAGCATATGTGACATAACATCATTAACAAGCATGCCAAATTTTATGGAGATCGGACCAAAGGTGGCGCTATAACTGTTAAAAAGCTTTAAAACCATATATTTCCCATGGTAAACTGCCTGTATTGGCTGTAAATGGTCTTTTCCGTCTATTGTGTCAGTGATTACATGCTTTCTAAATAAAACTTAATGTCTTAAATGCTTATGTGCTTAAATGCCTTAAAGGCCTTAACTGCTTGAACCCCGATAAATGCTGCTTGCAGCTTTAATTATTATTATTATTATTATTCTTCCGCCGTAAAACGCATCGTGCAGCCCAAACCGTAAGAGCTGGAACCTTGAAACTTTGCCAGATGGTAGTACAAAAATCGAGGAGAGGTTATCAAATTATGACGCCAATTGGCCCATAGGTGGCGCTATAACAACCAAAAGCGCGAAACTGGTCATAACTCCTAGACCGTATGTCGTAGACTCAAGTGTCTTATATCCTTGGAAAGCTGGACATCTGAAGGTCAAAACGTATATCTCCGATTTTATTTGCAGTAGGCAAATTTTTCCGCCATTTTGAATTTTGTCAAAAACCTACTTTTGCGAACTAGTCCCTGGTTTTTCGCCCGATCGGAACCAAACCAGTGCAGAATTGTTCTCTGGAGTCTGACGATCAATAATTATCGAAAAAAAATTGAATTTTCGATTCGTGGTCGCTAGGGGGTGCAAAATTAACATTGTGGGAGGAGCCTATTTTACTAAAATAGCTATAACTCAAGAAGTAATTTAGTAAACTTCACCAAACTTGGTACACTTGTGTAAAAGGTCAATCTGAGGTCACAGTAAAAATATTGCGTCGATTGGCCACATGGTGGCGCTATAAAACAAAAAAAACGTATAGACACCTGACCGTTTTTCCAAATGACTTGAAATTTGGTATGCAGTGTCTTGGCCCAAGGGGCCATGTATGTCTAAAAGGATATTGGCGTATCTCAAAAAACATGGCCGCCATTGGCCAATGAGGTTTGAGCACCGTTAACGAAGTCCGATCGGAGCGAAACTCGGTGGGCAGGTTCGGCTCAAGCCCCTAGAGGTCTGTAAGAATTTTGAAAGAAATCGGCCACTAGTTGGCGCTAACGAGTTTTATGGCTCTGTAATCACGTGGTGTTACACTTATTGTCATAAAATGCATATCATCTGATAGATCTGCTCATGCTGAACAACTTTGCCTCAAGAACCACTAATGTCAATCAAACCATTCATTAATTATTCATGAATATGTTAAAAACCTACTTTTGCGAACTAGTCCCTGGTTTTTCGCCCGATCGGAACCAGACCAGTCTAGGACAATTCTCTGGACTCTCTAGATCAATAATTATCGAAAAAAAGTTTAACTTTTGCATTTGGGTGGCTGTAATAGGGTAATTTATAAAAGGGGCGTGGCAAAATACACTAAAATGCCTATAAATCATAAATGAAAACTCAGAACTTCACAAAAATTGGTGAGCATATGTGACATAACATCATTAACAAGCATGCCAAATTTTATGGAGATCGGACCAAAGGTGGCGCTATAACTGTTAAAAAGCTTTAAAACCATATATTTCCCATGGTAAACTGCCTGTATTGGCTGTAAATGGTCTTTTCCGTCTATTATGTCAGTTGTTAAATGCTTGCTAAATAAAACTTAATGTCTTTTGATGCTTGTGTGCTTAAAGGCCTTAAAGGCCTTAACTGCTTGAACCCCGATAAATGCTGCTTGCAGCTTTAATTAGGGGTTCAAGCACGAAGTGCTGAAACCCTATTGTAATTGTAAGGATTTTTATTATTATTATTATTATTCTTCTCCGCTAAAACGCATCGTGCAGCCCAAACCGTAAGAGCTAGAGACTTGAAACTTGGCCACAAGGTAGTATAAAAATCGAGGAGAGGTTATCAAAGTATGAGCCCGATTGGCCAATAGGTGGCGCTATAGCGCAAAAAACAAAAAAAAATCACTATTTTGCTCATATCTCAATAACCATTTGTCTCAGCTTCAAGTGTCATACATCATTGGAATCCTTGGCTCAAGCCGAACAAGAAATATAGGAGGTATTTTATTTCCGGTATGCAAATTTTTCCGCCATTTTGGATTTTGTCCAAAACCTACTTTTGCGAACTAGTCCCTGGTTTTTCGCCCGATCGGAACCAAACCAGTGCAGAAATGTTCACAGTAGTCTGAATATCAATAATTATCGAAAAAAAGTTGAAATTTCGATTCACGGTCGCTAAGGGGCGCCAAAACGTTTGAAGAAGGCGGAGCCTATTTTACTAAAATGGCTATAACTCCAGAAGTAAATGAGGTATCTTCACCAAACTCGGTACACATGTGTAAGAGGTCAATCTGAGGTCACAGTAAAATAATCGCGGCGATTGGCCACATGGTGGCGCTATAACATTAAAAAAACATAAAATGGGCTATAACCACCTGACCGTTAGTCCGATTGACTTGAAAATTGGTATGCAGTGTCTTGGTCCAAGGTGCCATCTATGTCTATGAGGACATTAGTGTATCTCAAAAAACATGGCCGCCATCAGCCAATGAAGTTTGAGCACCTATTAGACAAGGTTAACGGAGGCCGATCGGAACGAAACTCGATGGGCATGTTCGACTCATGGCCCTAAAGGTCTGTAAGAATTTTGAAAGAAATCGGCCACTAGTTGGCGCTAACGAGTTTTATGGCTCTGTAATCACGTGGTGTTACACTTATCGTCACAAAATGCATATCATTTGATAGATCTGCTCATGCTCAACAACTTAGCCTCAAGAACCACTAATGTCAATCAAACCATTCATTAATTATTCGCGAATATGTTAAAAACCTACTTTTGCGAACTAGTCCTAGGTTTTTTGCCCGATCGGAACCAGACCAGTTTAGGGCAATTCTCTGGACTCTCTAGATCAATAATTATCGAAAAAAAAGTTGAACTTTTGCATTTGGGTGGCTGTAATAGGGTCATTTATAAAATGGGTGTGGCAAAATACACTCAAAAGCCTATAAATCATATATAAAAACTCAGAACTTCACAAAAATTGGTGAGCATATGTGACATAACATCATTAATAACCATGCAAAATATTATGGAGATCGGACCATAGGTGGCGCTATAACTGTTAAAAAGCTTTGAAAACCATATTTTTCTTATGGTAAATTGCCTGTATTGGCTGTAAATGGACTTTTCCATCTATTATTTCAGTGGTTAAAAGCTTTCTAAATAAATCTTAATGTCTTAAATGCTTATGTGCTTAAAGGCCTTAAATGCTTGAACCCCGATAAATGCTGCTTGCAGCTTTAATTATTATTATTATTATTCTTCTCCGCTAAAACGCATCGTGCAGCCCAAACCGTAAGAGCTAGAGACTTGAAACTTGGCCACAAGGTAGTACAAAAATCGAGGAGAGGTTATCAAAGTATGAGCCCGATTGGCCAATAGGTGGCGCTATAGCACAAAAAACAAAAAAAAATCACTATTTTGCTCATATCTCAATAACCATTTGTCTCAGCTTCAAGTGTCATACATCATTGGAATCCTTGGCTCAAGCCGAACAAGAAATATAGGAGGTATTTTATTTCCGGTATGCAAATTTTTCCGCCATTTTGGATTTTGTCCAAAACCTACTTTTGCGAACTAGTCCCTGGTTTTTCGCCCGATCGGAACCAAACCAGTGCAGAAATGTTCACAGTAGTCTGAATATCAATAATTATCGAAAAAAAGTTGAAATTTCGATTCACGGTCGCTAAGGGGTGCCAAAACGTTTGAAGAAGGCGGAGCCTATTTTACTAAAATGGCTATAACTCCAGAAGTAAATGAGGTATCTTCACCAAACTCGGTACACATGTGTAAGAGGTCAATCTGGGGTCACGGTAAAAAAATCGCGACGATTGAAGACTAGGTGGCGCTATAATATGAAAAAAACATAAATCAGGCTATAACCACCTGACCGTTAGTCCGATTGACTTGAAAATTGGTATGCAGTGTCTTGGTCCAAGGTGCCATGTATGTCTATAAGGACATTGGTGTATCTCAAAAAACATGGCCGCCATCGGCCAATGAAGTTTGAGCAACTATTAGACAAGGTTAACGGAGGCCGATCGGAACGAAACTCGATGGGCATGTTCGACTCATGGCCCTAGAGGTCTGTAAGAATTTTGAAAGAAATCGGCCACTAGTTGGTGCTAACGAGTTTTATGGCTCTGTAATCACGTAGTGTTACACTTATCGTCACAAAATGCATATCATTTGATAGATCTGCTCATGCTGAACAACTTTGCCTCAAGAACCATTGCTGTCAATCAAATAGTTCATTAAATATTCATGAATATGTAAAAAACCTACTTTTGCGAACTAGTCCTAGGTTTTTTGCCCGATCGGAACCAGACCAGTCTAGGACAATTCTCTGGACTCTCTAGATCAATAATTATCAAAAAAAAGTTGAACTTTTGCATTTGGATGGCTGTAATAGGGTAATTTATAAAATGGGCGTGGCAAAATACATTAAAAAGCCTATAAATCCTAAATGAAAACTCAGAACTTCACAAAAATTGGTGAGCATGTGTGACATAACATCATTAACATGCATGCCCAATTTTATGGAGATAGGACCAAAGGTGGCGCTATAACTGTTAAAAAGCTTTAAAACCATATATTACCTATGGTAAATTGCCTGCATTGGCTGTAAATGGTCTTTTTCATCTATTATGTCAGTGGTTACATGCTTGCTAAATAAAACTTAATAACTTTTGATGCTTTTGTGCTTAAATGCCTTAAAGGCCTTAACTGCTTGAACCCCGATAAATGCTGCTTGCAGCTTTAATTAGGGGTTCAAGCACGAAGTGCTGAAACCCTATTGTTATTGTAAGGATTTTTATTATTATTATTATTTTCCCCTAAAACGCATCGTGCAGACCAAACCGTAAGAGCTGGAACCTTGAAAGTTGGCCAAATGGTAGTCCTCAATTTGGGGAGAACGTATCAAAGTATGACCTCGATTGGCCCATAGGTGGCGCTATAGCGACCAAAAGCGCGAAACTGCTCATAACTCCTAGACCGTATGTCGTAGACTCAAGTGTCTTATATCATTGGAAAGCAGGACGCCTGACGAACAAAATGTATATCTCCGATTTCATTTCCGCCATGATAGATTTTCCGCCATTTTGAATTTTGTCAAAAACCTACTTTTGCGAACTAGTCCTAGGTTTTTCGCCCAATCGGAACCAAACCAGTGCAGAAATGTTCTCTAGAGACTGTAGATCAATAATTATCGAAAAAAAGTTGAAATTTCGATTCACGGACGCTAAGGGGCGCCAAAACGTATGTTGTGGGAGGGGACTATTTTACTAAAATGGCTATAACTCCAGAAGTAAATGAGGTATCTTCACCAAACTTGGTACACACGTGTAAGAGGTCAATCTGAGGTCACAATACAAAAATCGCGGCGATTGGCCACATGGTGGCGCTATAACATGGAAAAAACATAAAACAGGCTATAACCACCTGACCGTTAGTCCGATTGACTTGAAAATTGGTATGCAGTGTCTTGGTCCCAGGTGCCATGTATGTCTATGAGGACATTGGTGTATCTCGAAAAACATGGCCGCCATCGGCCAATGAAGTTTGAGCACCTATTAGACAAGGTTAACGGAGGCCAATCGGAACGAAACTCGATGGGCATATTCGACTCATGGCCCTAGAGGTCTGTAAGAATTTTGAAAGAAATCGGCCACTAGTTGGCGCTAACGAGTTTAATGGCTCTGTAATCACGTGGTGTTACACTTATTGTCACAAAATGCATATCATTTGATAGATCTGCTCATGCTGAACAACTTTGCCTCAAGAACCATTGCTGTCAATCAAACCGTTCATTAAATATTCATAATTATGTTAAAAACCTACTTTTGCGAACTAGTCCTAGGTTTTTCGCCCGATCGGAACCAAACAAGTCTAGGACAATTCTATGGACTCTCTAGATAAATAATTATCAAAAAAAAGTTGAACTTTAGCATTTTTCACATGGGTATATTGGGTCATAAAGAAAATGGGCGTGGCAAAATGCACTCAAAAGCCTATAAATCCTAAACGAAAACTCAGAACTTCACGAAAATTGATGAGCATATGTGTCATAACCTGCTTAAGAAGCATGGAAAATTTTATGGAGAGCGGACCATAGTTGGCGCTATAACTGTTAAAACGCTTTAAAACCATATATTTCCTATGGTAAATTGCCTGTATTTGCTGTAAATGGTGTCTTCTATCATATAATGTTCATATCATAATGTTCAAAACCAGTGCAGCACAATTCTCTGAACTCTCTAGATCAATAATTATCAGAAAAAAAGTTTAACTTCTTCAAAAGGTGATTTTATATGAATATAATGACATATTAAGCCAATAAGTGGTATTTTACTGCCCCCTGCTGTCATTTCATCATACTACTCCCTAATATTGTTATAAAATTCATATTTAGACTTTATAAAATCATTATTTTAACATTTACAATCACATTTTGTCAAAACTCATCTATTGAGTATTACTATTGACAATTGTGTTACACTGAGATATGGAAATGGACGAAAGTAAATGAATGAAATGAAACGAAAGTATAACGGCATTTAAGCCACGCCCCCAAATACAAATTCATTCATAACTCGAAAACGGAAAGTCGTTGCGCGCTCAAATTTTGATGGTGAGGACCTCTCGGGGCTCTTGATCGAAACGTGTCGTCGCGGGCCTCGGGAGCGCGCCCCCCCGCGCATCGCAAGCCCGCGGACCCCCGACTTTGAACGACCGCAACTCCCGACCCAAACCACCCCGAACCTTGTGTGAGAGCTCGTTGGAAAGGGCGCGTCCTTGGCTAGCTTCGATTCAAATGTGGTGTTATTTGCCCTGGGCATTCCAGAGATAATAGCCCGAACAGATATGCCTTATTACAGTCATAACTGCCAGCCCCAATCGCCCAAAAACACCTTGATGGTCTCATTCAACAGGGCTCCTCAAGCACTATCTATGCTCTGAGTTTCAGAATTTTTCGCCTTTTGGTTCCTGAGATATAAGTAAAAAAACAAATTCCCATTCATTCATTCAAACACTTCAACTGTAAAAAAAGCTATAATACCACTGTTGTCCACTAGAGGGAGCAGCAGGATTACGCATGATCTTTTAATTCGCTTTCAGTATTGGGAAATAAACAAATGCTTTAAGAAGCAATCTTTTTTATTGCGATGTTTTTTGTTTTATTATGATATTTGTATATATTTTATTTTTTTATTATGATTATGAACGGTTTGATTGACATTAGTGATTCTTGAGGCAAAGTTGTTCAAGATGAGGAGATGAAGATATTTTCACAATATCACATCATAAAAACATTGAAAACATATTTGTCTTTGTGTGTGTGTGTGTGTGTGTGTGTGTGTGTGTGTGTGTGTGTGTGTGTGTGTGTGGATGGATGTGTTTGTGTTTGTGTGTGTGTCTGTGTGTGTAAGCATGCTTAATGGAAAGAACATGGAGAAACTGCTTTGTTTTACTGGTGGATAAAAAAGTCTTTCAAATGAAAGTGAGTCAATTAGTGGTCTTCTACTGCCCTCTGCAGGACATTCTACTTAATAAAATATTTTCATCTGTGCTTTTGCATTAGTTTTTGGACTATATAAAATTACTTGCATGAAAATCACCTATTATAACACAGTCATGTTTTGTCAAAGTTTATCACTTCATTTTTACTGAGCTCTCAGTTTGAACATTTCTGCCTCTCAGTGATTAATTTGAAATCTGAAAATGGTGTTATACAGAGGAGATTTGCAATTATCATTTTGTTACCTATCTTTTATTTTAAATATCTACATCTACAAAAAAATGTGTGTGCATGTGTGTGTTCAAGCATGGTTAGTGTATTAAGTATTATTGTTTAAGTATTATTGTTTTCATTTACATTTTAACCACCAGAAGAAGAACACTCATTGGTTCATTCTGCTCACTAAAATATTATTTTTCATTTTTTTTCCATTTGAAATATTGTTTAAACTTAATAAAATCATTAAAATAACATTTCAAATCATATTTTGTCTGTTTATAAATCCCACAGACTCACACTGGCTGCAATACTAATGTTTTTGTAAAACACAGACCTGATAGTCTAATCTGTGTGTATTGTGCATATATTATTGATATTATTACTATTGCAAATCATGTTATTGTAACTCATATCTTAATAGAATATTATTTGTAATTTTAATTCTTTATTTCTTAATTGTTTTTTTATGATTACTACAGATATTATCACCAAAGATATCAACTACACCTTCACTTTTAGTATTGACACGCTGCACACACAGCACAATCACACACTCACTAATGCATTCAAATAAATGTAATCTCACTGTGCTACTTTATTTGTACATGATTAGAATGAACAGAAATCTAAGAATATTTTTCTTCTTTTGTTAAAGCCATTTCAGACTCCAAGTAAGCATTATATTACTAATCATCTATTTTAAAGGTGCCATACAATTGAAAACTGTATTTATCTTGGCATAGTTGAATGATAAGAGTTCTGGACATGGAACTGACATACCGTGAGCCTCAAACACCATTGTTTCCTCCTTCATGTGTAAATCTCCTGTTTGCAAAAGACCGCTGAAAAATGAGTGAATCCCACCATAACACCGACTGTGACGTTGGAGTCAGGATCATTAATATTTATACCCCCCAAATTTGCATTTTCCAGTCCATGTTCTAGGCCAGGCAGTGTTAATGTGGACCTGCACAGCCGAATCATCAGAAGATCTGCAGGTATTGTGAAGAAGCAAGCAAGGACAATAGTGAAAATGGCAGATCATGGATATAAATGCTATGTCTGAGGCTGTGCTGCGGATTTGAGAACTTTTCATTCCCTTCCCACAAAAGAGAACTGTCAACAGGCATGGTTGATGTTTACAACAGGATACCTCACCATTTTAATTCAAAGCTGTTAGTTTGCTCTTAACGGAGGCCGATCAGAACGAAACTCGGTGGGCATGTTCGACTCGTGGCCCTAGAGGTCTGTAAGAATTTTGAAAAATCAGCCACTAGTTGACGCTAACAGGTTTTACGGCTATGTAATCACGTGATGCATATCATTTGATAGATCTCCTCATACTGAACAACTTTGCCTCAAGAACTACTGCTGTCAATCAATTTGTTCATTAAATACTTGCGATTATGTTAAAAAAACTACTTTTGCGAACTAGTCCTAGGTTTTTCGCCCGATCGGAAATATACCAGTGCAGTACAATTCTCTGGAAGCTCTAGATTATTAATTATATAAAAAACTTTAACTTTACCCATTGGGTAGCCATAACAGGATCATTTAGAAAATGTGTATGGCAAAAAACACTCAAAAGCCTGTAAATCCTAAACAAAAACTCAGACAACTCACTAAACTGCCTTATGTGCTTAAAGACCCTAAATGCTTGAACCCCGCTAAATGCTGCTTGCAGCTTTAATTATTATTATTATTATTATTCTTCCCTAAAACGCATCGTGCAGCCCAAACCGTAAGGCCTAGAGACCTGAAACTCGGTCAGATGGTAGTAGTCTTGCTCGCTACTCAGATACCCGGACTCGTCCCAATCGGCCAGATGGTGGCGCTACAGCGCAAAAAACAAAAAAATTGCATATTTTTGTTTAAATCTCATCAACCCTTTGTCACAGACTCAAGTATCTTATATCATTAGAATCCTTGGCTCAAGCCGAACAAAAATGGCCTCAAGGATTTCATTTCCGGTATGCAAATTTTTCCGCCATATTGAATTTTGTCCAAAACCTACTTTTGCGAACTAGTCCCTGGATTTTTGCCCAATCGGAACCAAACCAGTGCAGAAATGTTCACAGGCGTCTGAATTTCAATAATTATCGAAAAAAAGTTGAAATTTCGATTCACAGTTGCTAAGGGGCGCTGAAATGTTTGAAGGAGGCGGAGCCTATTTGACTAAAATGGCTATAACTCCAGAAGTAAATGAGGTATCTTCACCAAACTCGGTACACATGTGTAAGAGGTCAATCTGAGGTCACAGTAAAAAAATCGCGGCGATTGGCCACATGGTGGCGCTATAACATGAAAAAAACATAAAACAGGCTATAACCACCTGACTGTTAGTCCGATTGACTTGAAAATTGGTATGCAGTGTCTTGGTCCAAGGTGTCATGTATGTCTATGAGGACATTGGCGTATCTCGAAAAACATGGCCGCCATTGGCCAATGAAGTTTGAGCACCTATTAGACAAGGTTAACGGAGGCCGATCGGAACAAAACTCGATGGGCATGTTCAACTCATGGCCCTAGAGGTCTGTAAGAATTTTGAAAGAAATCGGCCACTAGTTGGCGCTAACAAGTTTTATGGCTCTGTAATCACGTGGTGTTACACTTATCGTCACAAAATGCATATCATTTGATAGATCTGCTCATGCTCAACAACTTTGCCTCAAGAACCACTAATGTCAATCAAACCGTTCATTAAATATTTGCAAACATGTTAAAAACCTACTTTTGCGAACTAGTCCCTGGTTTTTCGCCCGATCAGAACCAGACCAGTCTAGGGCAATTCTCTGGACTCTCTAGATCAATAATTATCGAAAAAAAGTTGAACTTTTGCATTTGGATGGTTGTAATAGGGTCATTTAGAAAATGGGCGTGGCAAAATACACTAAAAAGCCTATAAATCCTAAATGAAAACTCAGAACTTCACAAAAATTGATGAGCATATGTGACATAACATGCTAAAGAAGCATGGCAATTTTTATGGAGATCAGACCATAGGTGGCACTATAACTGTTAAAAAGCTTTAAAATCATATATTTCCTATGGTAAACTGCCTGTATTGCTGTAAATGGTCTTTTCCATATATGATCATATAATTTTCATATCATAATGTTAAAAACTAGTGCAATACAATTCTCTGGACTCACTAGATCAATAATTGTCAGAAAAAGTTGAATTACTTCATTTGGATAGCTATAATAGGGTCACTTCAATATGTAGCCGTAAAATGAATACCATATTAAGCCAATAAGTGGTATTTTACTGCCCCCTGCTGTCATTTCATCATACTACTCCCTAATATTGTTATATAATTCATATTTAGACTTTATAAAATCATTATTTTAACATTTAACATGAAAACGAAAGTAAAACGGCATTTAGGCCACGCCCCCCAGTACAAATTCACTCATAACTCGAAAACGGAAAGTCGTTGCGCGCTCAAATTTTGATGGTAAGGTCCTCTCCACGCTCTTGATCGAAACGTGTCATCGCGGGCCTCGG
Source organism: Leuciscus idus (assembly GCA_021554675.1). Lineage (NCBI taxonomy): Eukaryota > Metazoa > Chordata > Actinopteri > Cypriniformes > Leuciscidae > Leuciscus > Leuciscus idus. The sequence goes on from CM038630.1 coordinate 32,787,729, forward strand.
GAGCGCGCCCCCCGGCGATCGGTAGACCGCGGGAACCCCGACTTTGAACGGCCGTAGCTCCCGACCCAGACCACCCTGAACCTTGTGTGAGAGCTCGTTGGAAAGGGCCCGTCCTTGGCTAGGTTCGATTCAAATGTGGTGTAATTTGCCTTGGGCATTCCAGAGATAAAAGCCTCAAAAGACATGCCTTTGAACAGTCATAACTCCCGAACCCAATCGCCCAAAAACACCGCGATGGTCTCATTGAACAGGGCTCCTCAAGCACTATCTATGCTCTGAGGTTCAGAATTTTTCGCCTTCTGGTTCCCGAGATATAAGTGAAAAACCAAATTCCCATTCATTCATTCAAACACGTCAACTGTAAGATGGAGGCTGTAATTCCACTGTTGTCAACTAGAGGGAGCAGCAGTATTACACATAGTATTAATCTTTTTATCAGCTTTCAGCTTTGGCCAACAAACAAATGGTTAAAGCTATTTTTTTTTTTTTATTATTGGACTGATAATATAGATCACAATGAAATATATGAAATGGTTAGACCATTAAAATATTTTTTTCACAATAACACATCCTAAAGACATTGAAAACATATTTGTGTGTGTGTGTGTGTGTGTGTGTGTGTGTGTAAGCATGCATTATTGAGTTAACATGGAAAACACTTATATTACAATAACTATTATAACACAATCATATTTTGTCAGTGTTTATCACTTCATTTGCACTGACACTTCACATAATTGCTAGTAATGTGGTAAATCACGCTAGAAACATGGTAAATCATAGTAAGTAATTGATGGTCTCATTCAACAGGGCTCCTCAAGCACTCTCTATGCTCTGAGTTACAGAATTTTTCGCCTTCTGGTTCCCGAGATATAAGTGAAAAACCAAATTCCCATTCATTAATTCATTCAAACACTTCAACTGTAAGATGGAAGCTGTAATACCACTGTCCACTAGAGGGAGCAGCAGGATTACGCATGACCTTTTCATTAGTTTTCAGTATTGGGAAACAAACAAATGCTTTAAAAAGCAATCTTTTTTTCTTTTTTTTTCTTTTCTTTTTTATATTATTAGATCAAAAAGGAATTCTAATAGACCAATAAATATATTTTCTCAATAACATATTCCAAAACATTAAAAACATATGTGCATTTGTGTATGTTTATTTCTGTGTGTGTGTGTGTGCGTGTGCGTGTGCGTGTGCGTGTGCGTGTGTGTGTGCGTGTGTGTGTAAGCATGCATTATTGAGTTAACATGGAAAAACTGGTTTGCTTTAGTCCAGAAAACTGGTGAAAATCATGAAGTTTAAAGTGAAAGTGAGCCAATAAGTGGTCTTCTTCTGCCCTCTGCTGGCCATTCTACTTATTAATGAAGTCTTTTCACATGTGCTCACATTCATATTTAGACTCTAAAAATCACTTATATAACAATAACTATTATAACACAATCAGATTTTGTCAGTGTTTATCACTTCATTTGCACTGACACTTCACATAATTGCTAGAAACATGGTAAATCATAGTGAATAATACTATAATGTGGTGTATCAAGGTAAACCATGCTAGAATCCTGGCAAATCATTCTAGAACGTGGTAAATCATGGTAAACTATGCTAAAACAGGGTAAATCATGGTAAACCATGATAAACTATGGTAAATCATGTTAGAATGTGGTATATCATGGTAAATCATGCTAGAACAGGGTAAATCATGGTAAACTATGATAAATCATGATAAACTATGGTAAACCATGCTAGAATCACAGTAAACAAGGGTAAATCATACTAGAATGTAGTATATCATGGTAAATCATGCTAGAATATGGTAAATCAAGGTAAACTAAGATAAAATCATGGTAAACTATGTAAATCATGCTAGAATCATAGTAAATAATACTAGAATGTGGTAAATTATTGTGGGAGGAGCCTATTTTACTAAAATGTCTATAACTCAAGAAGTAAATGAGATATCTTCACCAAACTCAGTACACATGTGTATGGGTTCAATTTGAGGTCACAGTAAACAATTTTATGGAGATCGGTCCATAGATGGCACTATAACTGCTATAAAAAGCTTTAAAACCATATATTTCCTATGGTACATTGCCTGTATTGGCTGTAAATGGTCTTTTCCATCTATTATGTCAGTGGTTACATGCTTGCTAAATAAAACTTAATAACTTTTGATGTTTTTGTGCTTAAAGGCCTTAAAGGCCTTAACTGCTTGAACCCCGATAAATGCTGCTTGCAGCTTTAATTATTAGGGGTTCAAGCACGAAGTGCTGAAACCCTATTGTAATTGTCCTGATTTTTAGGGGTTCAAGCACGAAGTGCTGAAACCCTATTGTAATTGTAAGGATTTTTATTATTATTATTATTATTCTTCTCCGCTAAAACGCATCGTGCAGCCCAAACCGTAAGAGCTAGAGACTTGAAACTTGGCCACAAGGTAGTATAAAAATCGAGGAGAGGTTATCAAAGTATGAGCCCGATTGGCCAATAGGTGGCGCTATAGCGCAAAAAACAAAAAAAAATCACTATTTTGCTCATATCTCAATAACCATTTGTCTCAGCTTCAAGTGTCATACATCATTGGAATCCTTGGCTCAAGCCGAACAAGAAATACAGGAGGTATTTTATTTCCGGTATGCAAATTTTTCCGCCATTTTGGATTTTGTCCAAAACCTACTTTTGCGAACTAGTCCCTGGTTTTTCGCCCGATCGGAACCAAACCAGTGCAGAAATGTTCACAGTAGTCTGAATATCAATAATTATCGAAAAAAAGTTGAAATTTCGATTCACGGTCGCTAAGGGGCGCCAAAACGTTTGAAGAAGGCGGAGCCTATTTTACTAAAATGGCTATAACTCCAGAAGTAAATGAGGTATCTTCACCAAACTCGGTACACATGTGTAAGAGGTCAATCTGAGGTCACAGTAAAATAATCGCGGCGATTGGCCACATGGTGGCGCTATAACATTAAAAAAACATAAAATGGGCTATAACCACCTGACCGTTAGTCCGATTGACTTGAAAATTGGTATGCAGTGTCTTGGTCCAAGGTGCCATGTATGTCTATGAGGACATTAGTGTATCTCAAAAAACATGGCCGCCATCAGCCAATGAAGTTTGAGCACCTATTAGACAAGGTTAACGGAGGCCGATCGGAACGAAACTCGATGGGCATGTTCGACTCATGGCCCTAAAGGTCTGTAAGAATTTTGAAAGAAATCGGCCACTAGTTGGCGCTAACGAGTTTTATGGCTCTGTAATCACGTGGTGTTACACTTATCGTCACAAAATGCATATCATTTGATAGATCTGCTCATGCTCAACAACTTAGCCTCAAGAACCACTAATGTCAATCAAACCATTCATTAATTATTCGCGAATATGTTAAAAACCTACTTTTGCGAACTAGTCCTAGGTTTTTTGCCCGATCGGAACCAGACCAGTTTAGGGCAATTCTCTGGACTCTCTAGATCAATAATTATCGAAAAAAAGTTGAACTTTTGCATTTGGGTGGCTGTAATAGGGTCATTTATAAAATGGGTGTGGCAAAATACACTCAAAAGCCTATAAATCATATATAAAAACTCAGAACTTCACAAAAATTGGTGAGCATATGTGACATAACATCATTAATAACCATGCAAAATATTATGGAGATCGGACCATAGGTGGCGCTATAACTGTTAAAAAGCTTTGAAAACCATATTTTTCTTATGGTAAATTGCCTGTATTGGCTGTAAATGGACTTTTCCATCTATTATTTCAGTGGTTAAAAGCTTTCTAAATAAATCTTAATGTCTTAAATGCTTATGTGCTTAAAGGCCTTAAATGCTTGAACCCCGATAAATGCTGCTTGCAGCTTTAATTATTATTATTATTCTGCCGTAAAACGCATCGTGCAGCCCAAACCGTAAGTGCTAGAGACTTGAAACTTTGCCAGAAGGTAGTACAAAAATCGAGGAGAGGTTCAGAGAATATGACCCAGATTGGCCAATAGGTGGCGCTACAGTGCAAAAAACAAAAAAATTGCATATTTTTGCTTAAATCTCATCAACCCTTTGTCACAGCCTCAAGTGTCTTATATCACTGGAATCCTTGGGTCAAGCCGAACAAAACTGGCCTCAAGGATTTCATTTCCGGTATGCAAATTTTTCCGCCATATTGGATTTTGTCCAAAACATACTTTTGCGAACTAGTCCCTGGATTTTTGCCCGATCGGAACCAAACCAGTGCAGAAATGTTCACAGGAGTCTGATTATCAATAATTATCGAAAAAAAGTTGAAATTTCGATTCACGGTCGCTAAGGGGCGCCAAAACGTTTGAAGGAGGCGGAGCCTATTTTACTAAAATGGCTATAACTCCAGAAGTAAATGAGGTATCTTCACCAAACTCGGTACACATGTGTAAGAGGTCAATCTGGGGTCACGGTAAAAAAATTGCGACGATTGAAGACTAGGTGGCGCTATAATATGAAAAAAACATAAAACAGGCTATAACCACCTGACCGTTAGTCCGATTGACTTGAAAATTGGTATGCAGTGTCTTGGTCCAAGGTGCCATGTATGTCTATGAGGACATTGGTGTATCTCAAAAAACATGGCCGCCATCGGCCAATGAAGTTTGAGCAACTATTAGACAAGGTTAACGGAGGCTGATCGGAACGAAACTTGATGGGCATGTTCGACTCATGGCCCTAGAGGTCTGTAAGAATTTTGAAAGAAATCGGCCACTAGTTGGCGCTAACGAGTTTTATGGCTCTGTAATCACGTGGTGTTACACTTATCGTCACAAAATGCATATCATTTGATAGATCTGCTCATGCTCAACAACTTAGCCTCAAGAACCACTAATGTCAATCAAACCGTTCATTAAATATTCATAATTATGTTAAAAACCTACTTTTGCGAACTAGTCCTAGGTTTTTTGCCCGATCGGAACCAGACCAGTTTAGGGCAATTCTCTGGACTCTCTAGATCAATAATTATCGAAAAAAAGTTGAACTTTTGCATTTGGGTGGCTGTAATAGGGTCATTTATAAAATGGGTGTGGCAAAATACACTCAAAAGCCTATAAATCAGATATAAAAACTCAGAACTTCACAAAAATTGGTGAGCATATGTGACATAACATCATTAATAACCATGCAAAATATTATGGAGATCGGACCATAGGTGGCGCTATAACTGTTAAAAAGCTTTGAAAACCATATTTTTCTTATGGTAAATTGCCTGTATTGGCTGTAAATGGACTTTTCCATCTATTATTTCAGTGGTTAAAAGCTTTCTAAATAAATCTTAATGTCTTAAATGCTTATGTGCTTAAAGGCCTTAAATGCTTGAACCCCGATAAATGCTGCTTGCAGCTTTAATTAGGGGTTCAAGCACGAAGTGCTGAACACCTATTGTATTTGTACTGATTTTTAGGGGTTCAAGCACGAAGTGCTGAAACCCTATTGTAATTGTACTGATTTTTATTATTATTATTATTATTTTCCCCTAAAACGCATCGTGCAGCCCAAACCGTAAGTGATAGAGACTTGAAACTTTGCCAGATGGTAGTACAAAAATCGAGGAGAGGTTATCAAAATATGAGCCAGATTGGCCAATAGGTGGCGCTACAGCGCAAAAAACAAAAAAATTGCATATTTTTGCTTAAATCTCATTAACCGTTTGTCACAGACTCAAGTGTCTTATATCATTGGAATCCTTGGGTCAAGCCGAACAAAAATGGCCTCAAGGATTTCATTTCCGGTATGCAAATTTTTCCGCCATATTGGATTTTGTCCAAAACCTACTTTTGCGAACTAGTCCCTGGTTTTTTGCCCGATCGGAACCAAACCAGTGCAGAAATGTTCACAGGGGTCTGATTATCAATAATTATCGAAAAAAAGTTGAAATTTCGATCCACGGTTGCTAAGGGGTGTCAAAACGTTCGTAGGAGGCGGAGCCTATTTTACTAAAATGGCTATAACTCCAGAAGTAAATGAGGTATCTTCACCAAACTCGGTACACATGTGTAAGAGGTCAATCTGGGGTCACGGTAAAAAAATCGCGACGATTGAAGACTAGGTGGCGCTATAATATGAAAAAAACATAAATCAGGCTATAACCACCTGACCGTTAGTCCGATTGACTTGAAAATTGGTATGCAGTGTCTTGGTCCAAGGTGCCATGTATGTCTATAAGGACATTGGTGTATCTCAAAAAACATGGCAGCCATCGGCCAATGAAGTTTGAGCAACTATTAGACAAGGTTAACGGAGGCCGATCGGAACGAAACTCGATGGGCATGTTCGACTCATGGCCCTAGAGGTCTGTAAGAATTTTGAAAGAAATCGGCCACTAGTTGGCGCTAACGAGTTTTATGGCTCTGTAATCACGTGGTGTTACACTTATCGTCACAAAATGTATATCATTTGATAGATCTGCTCATGCTGAACAACTTTGCCTCAAGAACCATTGCTGTCAATCAAATAGTTCATTAAATATTCATGAATATGTAAAAAACCTACTTTTGCGAACTAGTCCTAGGTTTTTTGCCCGATCGGAACCAGACCAGTCTAGGACAATTCTCTGGACTCTCTAGATCAATAATTATCAAAAAAAAGTTGAACTTTTGCATTTGGATGGCTGTAATAGGGTAATTTATAAAATGGGCGTGGCAAAATACATTAAAAAGCCTATAAATCCTAAATGAAAACTCAGAACTTCACAAAAATTGGTGAGCATGTGTGACATAACATCATTAACATGCATGCCCAATTTTATGGAGATCGGACCAAAGGTGGCGCTATAACTGTTAAAAAGCTTTTAAACCATATATTACCTATGGTAAATTGCCTGCATTGGCTGTAAATGGTCTTTTTCATCTATTATGTCAGTGGTTACATGCTTGCTAAATAAAACTTAATAACTTTTGATGCTTTTGTGCTTAAATGCCTTAAAGGCCTTAACTGCTTGAACCCCGATAAATGCTGCTTGCAGCTTTAATTATTATTATTATTATAATTTTTCCGCCATAAAACGCATCGTGCAGCCCAAACCGTAAGGCCTAGAGACGTGAAACTTGGCCAGATGGTAGTACTATTGCTCGCTACTCAGATACACGGACTCAGCCCAATCGGCCCATAGGTGGCGCTATAGCGATCAAAAACGCGAAATTGCTCATAACTCCTAGACCTTTAATCGTAGACTCAAGTGTCCTATATCCTTGAAATCCTTGGGTCAAGAAGGACAAAACGTATATCTCCGATTTCATTTCCGGTAGGCAAATTTTTCCGCCATTTTGAATTTTGTCAAAAACCTACTTTTGCGTACTAGTCCGTGGTTTTTCGCCGGATCGGAACCAAACCAGTGCAGAAATGTTTTCTGGAGTCTGAAGATCAATAATTATCGAAAAAAATGAGAAATTTCGATTCAGGGTCGCTAGGGGGTGCAAAATAAACATTGTGGGAAAAGCCTATTTTACTAAAATGGCTATAACTCAAGAAGTAAATGAGATATCTTCACCAAACTTGGTACACATGTGTAGGAGGTCAATCTGAGGTCACAGTAAACAAATTACATCGATTGGCCTCATGGTGGCGCTATAAAACAAAAAAAACGTACAGACATCTGACCGTTTTTCCGAATGACTTGAAATTTGGTATGCAGTGTCTTGGCCCAAGGGGCCATGTATGACTAAAAGGATATTGGCGTATCTCGAAAAACATGGCCGCCATTGGCCAATGAAATTTGAGCACCGTTAACGAAGTCCGATCGGAACGAAACTCGATGGGCATGTTCGACTCATGGCCCTAGAGGTCTGTAAAAATTTTGAAAGAAATCGGCCACTAGTTGGCGCTAACGAGTTTTATGGCTCTGTAATCACGTGGTGTTAAACTTATCATCACAAAATGCATATCATCTGATAGATCTGCTCATGCTGAACAACTTTGCCTCAAGAACCATTGCTGTCAATCAAACCGTTCATTAAATATTCATGAATATGTTAAAAACCTACTTTTGCGAACTAGTCCCTGGTTTTTCGCCCGATCGGAACCAGACCAGTCTAGGACAATTCTCTGGACTCTCTAGATCAATAATTATCGAAAAAAAGTTGAACTTTTGCATTTGGGTGGCTGTAATAGGGTAATTTATAAAAGGGGCGTGGCAAAATACACTAAAATGTCTGTAAATCATAAATGAAAACTCAGAACTTCACAAAAATTGGTGAGCATATGTGACATAACATCATTAACAAGCATGCCAAATTTTATGGAGATCGGACCAAAGGTGGCGCTATAACTGTTAAAAAGCTTTAAAACCATATATTTCCCATGGTAAACTGCCTGTATTGGCTGTAAATGGTCTTTTCCGTCTATTATGTCAGTTGTTAAATGCTTGCTAAATAAAACTTAATGTCTTTTGATGCTTGTGTGCTTAAAGGCCTTAAAGGCCTTAACTGCTTGAACCCCGATAAATGCTGCTTGCAGCTTTAATTATTATTATTATTATTATTATTATTATTCCGCCGTAAAACGCATCGTGCAGCCCAAACCGTAAGACCAGGAACCTTGAAACTTTGCCATATGGTAGTACAAAAATCGAGGAGAGGTTATCAAATTATGACCTCGATTGGCCCATAGGTGGCGCTATAGCGACCAAAAGCACGAAACTGCTCATAACTCCTAGACCGTATGTCGTAGGCTCAAGTGTCTTATATCGTTGGAAAGCTTAACGACTAAAGGTCAAAACGTATATCTCCGATTTCATTTCTGGTATGTAAATTTTCCGCCATTTTGAATTATGTCAAAAACCTACTTTTGCGAACTAGTCCCTGGTTTTTTGTCCGATCGGAACCAAACCAGTGCAGAAATGTTCTCTGGAGTCTGAATATCAATAATTATCGAAAAAAAGTTGAAATTTTGATTCATGGTCGATAGGGGGCGCTAATTGAACGTTGTAGGAGGAGCCTATTTTACTAAAATGGCTATAACTCGAGAAGTAAATGAGATATCTTCACCAAACTTGGTACACATGTGTATGAGTTCAATCTGGGGTCACAGTAAATAAATCTCGACGATTGAACAATAGGTGGCGCTATAACATGAAAAAAACATGAAAAGGGCTATAACCACCTGACCGTTAGTCCAAATGACTTGAAAATTGGTATGCAGTGTCTTGGTCCAAGGTGCCATGTATGTCTATGAGGACATTAGCGTATCTCAAAAAACATGGCCGCCATCGGCCAATGAAGTTTGAGCATCTATTAGACAAGGTTAACGGAGGCCGATCGGAACAAAACTCGGTAGGCATGTTCAAATCATGGCTCTAGAGGTCTGTAAGAATTTTGAAAGAAATCAGCCACTAGTTGGCGCTAGCGAGATTTTTGGTTTGTTAAATAAAACTTAATAACTTTTGATGCTTTTGTGCTTAAATGCCTTAAAGGCCTTAACTGCTTGAACCCCGATAAATGCTGCTTGCAGCTTTAATTAGGGGTTCAAGCACGAAGTGCTGAAACCCTATTGTAATTGTGCTGATTTTTATTATTATTATTATTATTCTTCCCTAAAACGCATCGTGCAGCCCAAACCGTAAGGCCTAGAGACCTGAAACTCAGTCAGATGGTAGTAGTCTTGCTCGCTACTCAGATACCCGGACTCGTCCCAATCGGCCAGATGGTGGCGCTACAGCGCAAAAAACAAAAAAATTGCATATTTTTGCTTAAATCTCATCAACCCTTTGTCACAGACTCAAGTATCTTATATCATTAGAATCCTTGGCTCAAGCCGAACAAAAATGGCCTCAAGGATTTCATTTCCGGTATGCAAATTTTTCCGCCATATTGGATTTTGTCCAAAACCTACTTTTGCGAACTAGTCCCTGGATTTTTGCCCAATCGGAACCAAACCAGTGCAGAAATGTTCACAGGCTTCTGAATTTCAATAATTATCGAAAAAAAGTTGAAATTTCGATTCACAGTTGCTAAGGGGCGCTGAAATGTTTGAAGGAGGCGGAGCCTATTTGACTAAAATGGCTATAACTCCAGAAGTAAATGAGGTATCTTCACCAAACTCGGTACACATGTGTAAGAGGTCAATCTGAGGTCACAGTAAAAAAATCGCGGCGATTGGCCACATGGTGGCGCTATAACATGAAAAAAACATAAAACAGGCTATAACCACCTGACTGTTAGTCCGATTGACTTGAAAATTGGTATGCAGTGTCTTGGTCCAAGGTGTCATGTATGTCTATGAGGACATTGGCGTATCTCGAAAAACATGGCCGCCATTGGCCAATGAAGTTTGAGCACCTATTAGACAAGGTTAACGGAGGCCGATCGGAACAAAACTCGATGGGCATGTTCAACTCATGGCCCTAGAGGTCTGTAAGAATTTTAAAAGAAATCGGCCACTAGTTGGCGCTAACAAGTTTTATGGCTCTGTAATCACGTGGTGTTACACTTATCGTCAGAAAATGCATATCATTTGATAGATCTGCTCATGCTCAACAACTTTGCCTCAAGAACCACTAATGTCAATCAAACCGTTCATTAAATATTTGCAAACATGTTAAAAACCTACTTTTGCGAACTAGTCTCTGGTTTTTCGCCCGATCAGAACCAGACCAGTCTAGGGCAATTCTCTGGACTCTCTAGATCAATAATTATCGAAAAAAAGTTGAACTTTTGCATTTGGATGGTTGTAATAGGGTCATTTAGAAAATGGGCGTGGCAAAATACACTAAAAAGCCTATAAATCCTAAATGAAAACTCAGAACTTCACAAAAATTGATGAGCATATGTGACATAACATGCTAAAGAAGCATGGACATTTTTATGGAGATCAGACCATAGGTGGCACTATAACTGTTAAAAAGCTTTAAAATCATATATTTCCTATGGTAAACTGCCTGTATTGCTGTAAATGGTCTTTTCCATATATGATCATATAATTTTCATATCATAATGTTAAAAACTAGTGCAATACAATTCTCTGGACTCACTAGATCAATAATTGTCAGAAAAAGTTGAATTACTTCATTTGGATAGCTATAATAGGGTCACTTCAATATGTAGCCTTAAAATGAATACCATATTAAGCCAATAAGTGGTATTTTACTGCCCCCTGCTGTCATTTCATCATACTACTGCCTAATATTGTTATATAATTCATATTTAGACTTTATAAAATCATTATTTTAACATTTAACATGAAAACGAAAGTAAAACGGCATTTAGGCCACGCCCCCCAGTACAAATTCACTCATAACTCGAAAACGGAAAGTCGTTGCGCGCTCAAATTTTGATGGTAAGGTCCTCTCCACGCTCTTGATCGAAACGTGTCATCGCGGGCCTCGGGAGCGCGCCCCCCGGCGATCGGTAGACCGCGAGACCCCCGACTTTGAACGGCCGTAGCTCCCGACCCAGACCACCCTGAACCTTGTGTGAGAGCTCGTTGGAAAGGGCCCGTCCTTGGCTAGCTTCGATTCAAATGTGGTGTAATTTGCCCTGGGCATTCCAGAGATAAAAGCCTCAAAAGACATGCCTTTGAACAGTCATAACTCCCGAACCCAATCGCCCAAAAACACCGCGATGGTCTCATTGAACAGGGCTCCTCAAGCACTATCTATGCTCTGAGGTTCAGAATGTTTCGCCTTCTGGTTCCCGAGATATAAGTGAAAAACCAAATTCCCATTCATTCATTCAAACACTTCAACTGTAAGATGTAGGCTGTAATTCCACTGTTGTCAACTAGAGGGAGCAGCAGTATTACACATAGTATTAATCTTTTTATCAGCTTTCAGCTTTGGCCAACAAACAAATGGTTAAAGCTATTTTTTTTTTTATTATTGGACTGATAATATAGATCACAATGAAATATATGAAATGGTTAAACCATTAAAATATTTTTTTCACAATAACACATCCTAAAGACATTGAAAACATATTTGTGTGTGTGTGTGTGTGTGTGTGTGTGTGTGTGTGTGTGTGTGTGTGTGTGTGTGTGTGTGTGTGTGTGTGTGTGTGTAAGCATGCATTATTGAGTTAACATGGAAAACACTTATATTACAATAACTATTATAACACAATCATATTTTGTCAGTGTTTATCACTTCATTTGCACTGACACTTCACATAATTGCTAGTAATGTGGTAAATCACGCTAGAAACATGGTAAATCATAGTAAGTAATTGATGGTCTCATTCAACAGGGCTCCTCAAGCACTCTCTATGCTCTGAGTTTCAGAATTTTTCGCCTTCTGGTTCCCGAGATATAAGTGAAAAACCAAATTCCCATTCATTAATTCATTCAAACACTTCAACTGTAAGATGGAAGCTGTAATACCACTGTCCACTAGAGGGAGCAGCAGGATTACGCATGACCTTTTCATTAGTTTTCAGTATTGGGAAACAAACAAATGCTTTAAAAAGCAATCTTTTTTTCTTTTTTTTTTCTTTTCTTTTTTATATTATTAGATCAAAAAGGAATTCTAATAGACCAATAAATATATTTTCTCAATAACATATTCCAAAACATTAAAAACATATGTGCATTTGTGTATGTTTATTTCTGTGTGTGTGTGTGTGTGTGTGTGTGTGTGTGTGTGTGTGTGTGTGTGTGTGTGTGTGTGTGTGTGCGTGTGTGTGTGTGTGTAAGCATGCATTATTGAGTTAACATGGAAAAACTGGTTTGCTTTAGTCCAGAAAACTGGTGACAATCATGAAGTTTAAAGTGAAAGTGAGCCAATAAGTGGTCTTCTACTGCCCTCTGCTGGCCATTCTACTTATTAATGAAGTCTTTTCACATGTGCTCACATTCATATTTAGACTCTAAAAATCACTTATATAACAATAACTATTATAACACAATCAGATTTTGTCAGTGTTTATCACTTCATTTGCACTGACACTTCACATAATTGCTAGAACCATGGTAAATCATAGTAAATAATACTATAATGTGGTGTATCAAGGTAAACCATGGTAAACTATGGTAAATCATGTTAGAATGTGGTATATCATGGTAAATCATGCTAGAACAGGGTAAATCATGGTAAACTATGATAAATCATGATAAACTATGGTAAACCATGCTAGAATCACAGTAAACAATGGTAAATCATACTAGAATGTAGTATATCATGGTAAATCATGCTAGAATATGGTAAATCAAGTTAAACTAAGATAAAATCATGGTAAACTATGTAAATCATGCTAGAATCATAGTAAATAATACTAGAATGTGGTAAATTATTGTGGGAGGAGCCTATTTTACTAAAATGGCTATAACTCAAGAAGTAAATTATATATCTTCACCAAACTCAGTACACATGTGTATGGGTTCAATTTGAGGTCACAGTAAACAATTTTATGGAGATCGGTCCATAGATGGCACTATAACTGCTATAAAAAGCTTTAAAACCATATATTTCCTATGGTACATTGCCTGTATTTGCTGTAAATGGTCTTTTCCATCTATTATGTCAGTGGTTACATGCTTGCTAAATAAAACTTAATAACTTTTGATGCTTTTGTGCTTAAAGGCCTTAAATGCTTGAACCCCGATAAATGCTGCTTGCAGCTTTAATTATTATTATTATTTTCCCCTAAAACGCATCGTGCAGCCCAAACCGTAAGAGCTGGAACCTTGAAACTTTGCCAGATGGTAGTACAAAAATCGAGGAGAGGTTATCAAAGTATGAGCCCGATTGGCCCATAGGTGGCGCTATAGCAACCAAAAGCGCGAAACTGGTCATAACTCCTAGACCGTGTGTCGTAGGCTCAAGTGTCTTATATCAATGGAAAGCTGGACACATGAAGATCAAAATGTATATCTCCGATTTCATTTCCGGTATGCAAATTTTTCCGCTATTTTGAATTAAGTTAAAAACCTACTTTTGCGAACTAGTCTGTGGTTTTTTGCCCGATCGGAACCAAACCAGTGCAGAAATGTTCTCTGGAGTCTGAATATCAATAATTATCGAAAAAAAGTTGAAATTTCGATTCACGGTTGCTAAGGGGCGCCAAAATGTATGTTGTGGGAGGAGCCTATTTTACTAAAACGGCTATAACTCCAGAAATGAATGAGGTATCTTCACCAAACTCGGTACACATGTGTAAGAGGTCAATCTGAGGTCACAGTAAAAAAATCGCGGCGATTGGCCACATGGTGGCGCTATAACATGAAAAAAACATAAAACAGGCTATAACCACCTGACAGTTAGTCCGATTGACTTGAAAATTAGTATGCAGTGTCTTGGTCCAAGGTGCCATGTATGTCTATGAGGACATTGGTGTATCTCAAAAAACATGGCCGCCATCGGCCAATGAAGTTTGAGCACCTATTAGACAAGGTTAACGGAGGCCGATCGGAACGAAACTCGATGGGCATGTTCGACTCATGGCCCTAGAGGTCTGTAAGAATTTTGAAAGAAATCGGCCACTAGTTGGCGCTAACGAGTTTTATGGCTCTGTAATCACGTGGTGTTACACTTATCGTCACAAAATTTATATCATTTGATAGATCTGCTCATGCTCAACAACTTTGCCTCAAGAACCACTAATGTCAATCAAACCATTCATTAATTATTTGCGAATATGTTAAAAACCTACTTTTGCGAACTAGTCCTAGGTTTTTCGTCCGATCGGAACCAAACCAGTCTAGGACAATTCTCTGGACTCTCTAGATCAATAATTATCGAAAAAAAGTTGAACTTTTGCATTTAGATGGCTGTAATAGGGTCATTTATAAAATGGGCGTGGCAAAATACACTAAAAAGCCTATAAATCATATATAAAAACTCAGAACTTCACAAAAATTGGTGAGCATATGTGACATAACATCATTAAGAAGCGTGCCGGATTTTATGGAGATCGGACGACAGGTGGCGCTATAACTGTTAAAAAGCTTTAAAACCATATATTTCCTATGGTACATTGCCTGTATTGGCTGTAAATGGTCTTTTCCATCTATGATGTCAGTGGTTACATGCTTGCTAAATACAACTTAATAACTTTTGATGCTTTTGTGCTTAAAGGCCTTAAAGGCCTTAACAGCTTGAACCCCGATAAATGCTGCTTGCAGCTTTAATTAGGGGTTCAAGCACGAAGTGCTGAACACCTATTGTATTTGTACTGATTTTTATTATTATTATTATTATTAGGGGTTCAAGCATGAAATGCTGAAACCCTATTGTAATTGTACTGATTTTTATTATTATTATTATTATTATTATTTTCCCCTAAAACGCATCGTGCAGACCAAACCGTAAGAGCTGGAACCTTGAAACTTGGCCAAATGGTAGTCCTCAATTTGGGGAGAACCTATCAAAGTATGACCCCAATTGGCCCATAGGTGGCGCTATAGCAACCAAAAGCGCGAAACTGCTCATAACTCCTAGACCGTATGTCGTAGACTCAAGTGTCTTATATCTTTGGAAAGCTGGTCTCATGAAGGTCAAAACGTATATCTCCGATTTCATTTCCGGTATGCAAATTTTCCGCCATTTTGAATTATGTCAAAAACCTACTTTTGCGAACTAGTCCCTGTTTTTTTCTCCGATCGGAACCAAACCAGTACAGAAATGTTCTCTGGAGTCTGCTTATCAATAATTATCGAAAAAAAGTCGAAATTCCGATTCCTGGTCGCTAGGGGGTATTTAAATTAGTGTTGTGGGAGGAGCCTATTTTACTAAAATGGCTATAACTCGAGATGTAAATGAGATATCTTCACCAAACTTGGTACACATGTGTATGAGTTCAATCTGAGATCACAGTAAAAAAATCGTGACAATTGAACACTAGGTGGCGCTATAACATGAAAAAAACATGAAAAGGGCTATAACCACCTGACCGTTAGTCCGATTGACTTGAAAATTGGTATGCAGTGTCTTGGTCCAAGGTGCCATGTATGTCTATGAGGACATTGGCGTATCTCAAAAAACATGGCCGCCATCGACCAATGAAATTTGAGCACCTATTAGACAAGGTTAACGGTGGCCAATCGGAATGAAACTCGATGGGCATGTTCGACTCATGGCCCTAGAGGTCTGTAAGAGTTTTGAAAGAAATCGGCCACTAGTTGGCGCTAACGAGTTTTATGGCTCTGTAATCACGTCGTGTAAAACTTAACAACTTTTGATGCTTTTGTGCTTAAATGCATTAAAGGCCTTAACTGCTTGAACCCCGATAAATGCTGCTTGCAGCTTTAATTATTATTATTATTATTATTCCGCCGTAAAACGCATCGTGCAGCCCAAACCGTAAGACCAGGAACCTTGAAACTTTGCCATATGGTAGTACAAAAATCGAGGAGAGGTTATCAAATTATGACCTCGATTGGCCCATAGGTGGCGCTATAGCGACCAAATGCGCGAAACTGCTCATAACTCCTAGACCGTATGTCGTAGGCTCAAGTGTCTTATATCGTTGGAAAGCTTAACGACTAAAGGTCAAAACGTATATCTCCGATTTCATTTCTGGTATGTAAATTTTCCGCCATTTTGAATTATGTCAAAAACCTACTTTTGCGAACTAGTCCCTGGTTTTTTGTCCGATCGGAACCAAACCAGTGCAGAAATGTTCTCTGGAGTCTGAATATCAATAATTATCGAAAAAAAGTTGAAATTTTGATTCATGGTCGATAGGGGGCGCTAATTGAACGTTGTAGGAGGAGCCTATTTTACTAAAATGGCTATAACTCGAGAAGTAAATGAGATATCTTCACCAAACTTGGTACACATGTGTATGAGTTCAATCTGGGGTCACAGTAAATAAATCTCGACGATTGAACAATAGGTGGCGCTATAACATGAAAAAAACATGAAAAGGGCTATAACCACCTGACCGTTAGTCCAAATGACTTGAAAATTGTTATGCAGTGTCTTGGTCCAAGGTGCCATGTATGTCTATGAGGACATTGGCGTATCTCAAAAAACATGGCCGCCATCGGCCAATGAAGTTTGAGCACCTATTAGACAAGGTTAACGGAGGCCGATCGGAACAAAACTCGGTAGGCATGTTCAAATCATGGCTCTAGAGGTCTGTAAGAATTTTGAAAGAAATCAGCCACTAGTTGGCGCTAGCGAGATTTTTGGCTTGTTAAATAAAACGTAATAACTTTTGATGCTTTTGTGCTTAAATGCCTGAAAGGCCTTAACTGCTTGAACCCCGATAAATGCTGCTTGCAGCTTTAATTAGGGGTTCAAGCACGAAGTGCTGAAACCCTATTGTAATTGTAAGGATTTTTATTATTATTATTATTATTCTTCTCCGCTAAAACGCATCGTGCAGCCCAAACCGTAAGAGCTAGAGACTTGAAACTTGGCCACAAGGTAGTACAAAAATCGAGGAGAGGTTATCAAAGTATGAGCCCGATTGGCCAATAGGTGGCGCTATAGCGCAAAAAACAAAAAAAAATCACTATTTTGCTCATATCTCAATAACCATTTGTCTCAGCTTCAAGTGTCATACATCATTGGAATCCTTGGCTCAAGCCGAACAAGAAATATAGGAGGTATTTTATTTCCGGTATGCAAATTTTTCCGCCATTTTGGATTTTGTCCAAAACCTACTTTTGCGAACTAGTCCCTGGTTTTTCGCCCGATCGGAACCAAACCAGTGCAGAAATGTTCACAGTAGTCTGAAGATCAATAATTATCGAAAAAAAGTTGAAATTTCGATTCACGGTCGCTAAGGGGTGCCAAAACGTTTGAAGAAGGCGGAGCCTATTTTACTAAAATGGCTATAACTCCAGAAGTAAATGAGGTATCTTCACCAAACTCGGTACACATGTGTAAGAGGTCAATCTGAGGTCACAGTAAAAAAATCGCGGCGATTGGCCACATGGTGGCGCTATAACATGAAAAAAACATAAAATGGGCTATAACCACCTGACCGTTAGTCCGATTGACTTGAAAATTGGTATGCAGTGTCTTGGTCCAAGGTGCCATGTATATCTATGAGGACATTAGTGTATCTCCAAAAACATGGCCGCCATCAGCCAATGAAGTTTGAGCACCTATTAGACAAGGTTAACGGAGGCCGATCGGAACGAAACTCGATGGGCATGTTCGACTCATGGCCCTAAAGGTCTGTAAGAATTTTGAAAGAAATCGGCCACTAGTTGGCGCTAACGAGTTTTATGGCTCTGTAATCACGTGGTGTTACACTTATCGTCACAAAATGCATATCATTTGATAGAGCTGCTCATCCTGAACAACTTTGCCTCTAGAACCATTCCTGTCAATCAAACCGTTCATTAAATATTCATGAATATGTTAAAAACCTACTTTTGCGAACTAGTCCCTGGTTTTTCGCCCGATCGGAACCAGACCAATCTAGGACAATTCTCTGGACTCTCTAGATTAATAATTATCGAAAAAAAGTTGAACTTTTGCATTTGGGTGGCTGTAATAGGGTATTTTATAAAAGGGGCGTGGCAAAATACACTAAAATGCCTATAAATCATAAATGAAAACTCAGAACTTCACAAAAATTGGTGAGAATATGTGACATAACATCATTAACAAGCATGCCAAATTTTATGGAGATCGGACCAAAGGTGGCGCTATAACTGTTAAAAAGCTTTAAAACCATATATTTCCCATGGTAAACTGCCTGTATTGGCTGTAAATGGTCTTTTCCGTCTATTATGTCAGTTGTTAAATGCTTGCTAAATAAAACTTAATGTCTTTTGATGCTTGTGTGCTTAAAGGCCTTAAAGGCCTTAACTGCTTGAACCCCGATAAATGCTGCTTGCAGCTTTAATTATTATTATTTTTCTTCTGCCGTAAAACGCATCGTGCAGGCCAAACCGTAAGGGCTAGAGCATTGAAACTTTGCCAGATGGTAGTACAAAAATCGAGGAGAGGTTCAGAGATTATGAACCCGATTGGCCCATAGGTGGCGCTATAGCGACCAAAAGCGCGAAACAGCTCATAACTCCTAGACCATAAGTCGTAGACTCAAGTGTCTTATATCATTGGAAAGCTGGACGGCTGACGAACAAAACGTATATCTCCGATTTCATTTCCGCCATGATAGATTTTCCGCCATTTTGAATTTTGTCAAAAACCTACTTTTGCGAACTAGTCTGTGGTTTTTCGCCCGATCGGAACTAAACCAGTGCAGAAATGTTCTCTGGAGTCTGAATATCAATAATTATCGAAAAAAAGTTGAAATTTCGATTCAAGGTCGCTAAGGGGCGCCAAAATGTATGTTGTGGGAGGAGCCTATTTTACTAAAACGGCTATAACTCCAGAAGTAAATGAGGTATATTCACCAAACTCGGTTCACTTGTGTAAGAGGTCAATCTGAGGTCACAGTAAAAACATTGCGGTGATTGGCCACATGGTGGCGCTATAATATGAAAAAAACATAAAACAGGCTATAACCACCTGACCGTTAGTCCGATTGACTTGAAAATTGGTATGCAGTGTCTTGGTCCAAGGTGCCATGTATGTCTATGAGGACATTGGCGTATCTCAAAAAACATGGCCGCCATCGGCCAATGAAATTTGAGCACCTATTAGACAAGGTTTACGGAGGCTGATCGGAACAAAACTCGGTAGGCATGTTCGACTCATGGCCCTAGAGGTCTGTAAGAATTTTGAAAGAAATCGGCCACTAGTTGGCGCTAACGAGTTTAATGGCTCTGTAATCACGTGGTGTTACACTTATTGTCACAAAATGCATACCATTTGATAGATCTCCTCTTGTTGAACAACTTTGCCTCAAGAACCATTGCTGTCAATCAAACCGTTCATTAAATATTCGTAATTATGTTAAAAACCTACTTTTGCGAACTAGTCCCTGGTTTTTCGCCCGATCAGAACCAAACCAGTCTAGGACAATTCTATGGACTCTCTAGGTCAATAATTATCAAAAAAAAGTTGAACTTTTGCATTTTTCGCATGGGTATATTGGGTCATAAAGAAAATGGGCGTGGCAAAATGCACTCAAAAGCCTATAAAACCTAAACGAAAACACAGAACTTCACAAAAATGTATGCGCATATTTGTCATAACATGCTAAAGAAGCCTGGAAATTTGTATGGAGATCGGACCAAAGGTGGCGCTATAACTGTTAAAACACTTTAAAACCATATATTTCCTATGGTAAATTGCCTGTATTGGCTGTGAATGGTCTTTTCCTATGAAAAATTCCATAGGAAATAATTTGATCAAAATGAAATAATTTTCATATAATAATGTTCATGACTCTTAATAAGCATGAAACATTTCAGACAGATCAGACAAAATTTGCCTCTATAACAGTCAAAAAGGTAAAAATTATATAACATGTCATTAAGCCAATAAGTGGTATTTTACTGCTTTTATTCATGCCTGGTGTAAAAATTATGACTAGTACTATTATACAAAAGTTGAGAGTACAGGACATTAGGAACTTTAGACACAGAGATATTTCTTATAAAATAAAGCAGAGAGACAATCCTTGAGAGACCAGTGCATTCTTAGTATATTAGCTCTTCTATAACAGTTTAAATTGAGTCGTGTCGATCTGTTCTGGACAAATTATATTTTTCAATCAGTTCTTTTTTTTTTTTCTTTACTTGATGCACTCGATTACACCACTGGGCAATAACACACGATTCATCCAATCACTGATTGTGCTGCTGTGACTGACACCCCTGAGAGCCAACAGAAGCGGCATATTCATAAGGCCCGCCCACAGGTCGCGCAGGCGCTGCCGCTGTCAGCATAAACAGAGAATCAGATGAGAACAGATCAAATGAGACACGGAGCATTTCTCCAGAAACTCCTTGCACTAAATGATAATCATAATCTATCGAGAACTGTGATTGTGTGCACTTGTAAACTTTGGATGCTTCAGCCTGGAGTGTTGTCGTCAGAGAGAGGTGAAGTGGAAATCGGAGTAAAGATTTAGTGGATCCCAGAGCGGTAATCTTTATTGAATAGTCTTTTTTTTATTGAATATGTGATGCAATCTCGTTTTGGTGAGTGACATTTTTTTATCATATGTTATCTTATGAAAGATATGTCAATTTCAGAAATGATTTGATATGAGCTGAGTGTAGGCCGCACAGCGCGAGCTGAACTAATTAGCCGTAGGCTAAAGCTATCACGTATAACAATGATCATTGTGTCATGAGTTGAGACAATGGGTCTTATTCATGAAACACGAGCAGAACGAATTTTTGTGTAAATCGTGTGTAAAGTGGTTTTGACGTAAATTTTCGGATTCATTAAAATGTTCGTATTTTCCAAACGTTAGTTGGTACGAAAGAGATCTACACCTGCTCCAGCCACGCGTAAATAGTGCGTTTAACATCCGAACGTTTTGCTCATTAATAAGGCTGCATTTTAATTCACCTTAATCGTGTACATATTTACACAGCATTTTGAAAAAATATTAGGTAACACTTTACAATACGGGTGCACTAATCTGCATTAATTCATATTTAACTAATGCACAGATAATCATGTGTTAATGTATGACTCATGAAGAACTAAACCATTAATTAATGATTACTGCATCAGCAACTAATAAAGATTCTAAATGATTAATAGATTAAGTAATATATGAATTGTTATTAATTAAATGTGTCAATGTATTAATTAATTAATAACTTATTTTATTAACTAAAAGTGTAAATGAATGCGTTAATTACCACAGTTGGTCAAAGCAATGTACTTCAACTTCCAGTTGTCTGCTTTAATTAATCATTAACTAATGATTTGCAAATGCATCATTATGTTATGACTTTACTTGTTGAGGCACATGACTATTAACTAATTGTTAAGTAATATGCCATTTATGGGTTTTGACAGTTTGCACATGCAGTGAATGTAATGTCGGTGAACGTGTTTGAAGGATGGGGTAAGTTGGGCTGCACACAAATATCAGCACACCAGAATCTGAACTCCTGAAGCTGTTATACTGTGTTTACACTGGACGAGACCAGCTGTCTACACCTGGACATGACAGACCATCGCAAGTCCATTAGTCCTTCGTAACAGAACTAGCACAAGGGCTCTGAGTACGTCAGTAATAGAGTGTGGCATCGGTTTACTGACTGGGTTTTGTCGTGTAGTGTCGCGACGCATCCAGTGTAGTATCACTGACTATAATGGACGTTCTATTGTCTTTGTCCAGTCTAGACACAGTGTTATGAACTAGCAGCGCTCAACCGCATGTTCTCAGTGTATGTTAACCTGACATAGTCCTGTGCCATGAACAACAAAGTTCATCGGACTCAGTGAAATCTTGGTTGTACATGGTTGGAAATTGAAATCCATGGCTTAGTGTGGATGTCAAAACCAAAATGGCATATTACTTAACAATTAGTTAATAGTCATGTGCCTCAACAAGTAAAGTCATAACATAATGATGCATTTGCAAATCATTAGTTAATGATTAATTAAAGCAGACAACTGGAAGTTGAAGTACATTGCCTTGACCAATTGTGGTAATTAACGCATTGATTTAGACTTTTAGTTAATAAAATAAGTTATTAATGAATTAATACATTATGACACATTTAATTAATAACAATTCATATATTACTTTATATTAATCATTTAGAATCTTCATGATGCAGTAATCATTAATTAATGGTTTAGTTCTTCATGAGTCATACATTAACACATGATTATCTGTGCATTAGTTAAGCATGAATTAATGGTTATTAGTGCACCCGTATTGTAAAGTGTTACCAAATATTATATATAGTAATTACATACGGTTTTTCTTTTTACTTTTATTACGACAGCCAGTAATTACGAGAGCCATCTGCAAACGGAACAAAAGTCCGCAAGTTTTTTTTATTAAATTTTTTTATTCAAGCTGTTTATTCTTTTACAAGTCCGCAAGTCACAAATAATGCAGTCAAGCTTCATGTCAAACCATTTTCTTTTCACTTCTAGGACTGTTCGATTAACAGATGAAACTCCATTAACTGCATCTATGCTGCCAAGCTTCCTATTTTTTAGGCCTGATACGCCACTATGTACGCTTGAAAACAAAATGTGGCGTTTTGAATGAACTTCTGATGATAAACTTCAATTTCTGCATCTGAGAAATTTCTCTTCTTCATTCGTTTTTGAGAAGACAAGTTGAAATCCTTCGTTTGGTGTCATAATATGATGCCCATATAGCCTATAGTTTTCAGTCGGTTTTAATGGGCGGGATTTATGGTAATTTAGAGAATGAGCGTGCACACGCGTCCCATTTACAACTGATTGGAATTCATTAACACACACACACACACACACACACACACACACACACACACACACACACATTTCACTATCACATCTGACGTTTACGAAGTATTTCTGAATCAGGAGAAGAATTTTCGGGAATGTCGCCTTTACGCGCAAATCACTCACATATTTACTCGTATATTTACGATTTCATGAATGAGACCCATTGAGTGATTAATGAGTGTCTGTGTTAAGTAACTGTCGAAAAGTTCGATTAATGTGTCATTTGAACTGCGCATGTATATGATTTGTTACTGAAATGTTGAATCAGAAATGAATTATTGTACGTTTGCCTTGTGTTTTCCAAGGCTGCGTTTTCTTGTTCTCTGTTTTTTTTCCTATGTGAACGTGATCGGCAAGTGTATCCTGTTTTGTGCCATAAATAATCCTGTGGAGGTGAATCGCCTGCCTATTGAATACAATTAAATATGCACAAATGGCTAGCTGACCAGTGCCCATGGACCGGTTTCCACTTTGAACCATAATTTGAAACCATCAACTGGTAGGATAATTACAATTTTCTTTTGTTTTTCGGACTCACAGGACTTTTAATTTGTGAAATAAATTTATTTATTTTTACATCTGAAATGGAGAGACTTCAACTGATCGAGAGAAGTCTGAACAACTCTTTAAACTGAATCATTTGATTCACGAACTCTGGTCAGCTACGTCGTTATTCATGTTGTTGAACATACTATTTTACTATACAAAGATAAGGTGGTTAATTGGAAGGAATGATGAATCACATTGTCTTTTGAGTCAAATCCGATATCGGATTACTAGTATTTCTTTCGTCAACAAAAATTATAACTAAATATTGTCGTCAACGAACCACGTGACGAAAACGAGACGCAACGTAAATGCTGGTCATGTGACAATAACTATAATTAAATGTATAATGCAATATTGTTGACGAATAAAAACGAGACTAAATGTGGTTTACAAAATAAAAACTATGTTAAAATGTCTCTTCATTTTCGTTGACCAAAACGAGATGAAATGTTATGACGCTATTTCGTCTTGTTTAGTCACATTATTATTATTATTATTATTATTTTGCAGTATTTCTGTTTCCCGTGTCTCACTTCAGGGGCTGCATCAGGGCGCACTGCGCAGACGACGTCACTTCCTCAAGCCCCACTCGCGGCATTATTTAGAAGATGCAGCTGCGGTGAGTTAGCGTAAACGACAACAAACAAAGTTAAGTCTGACGCCCGTTTCACACATAGGGCCCGATTTTAACGATCTGAAACGCAAGTATCAAGCGCGAAACGCAAGTAACTTTGTGGCCGGGTCTTGGGCGCTGTTGCTATTATACCGGCGGGATAAATTACTCTTGCGCTCAACGCAAATCTAAAATGTGTTGGTCTGCAGTAGCTTCATTACTCATAGGTGTGGTTTGGGCGTAACGTGAAATAAACCAATCAGAGCGTCATCTCACATTCCCTTTAAGAGCAGACGCGCTTATTCTATAGCGGATTCCTATTATAACGGTGGATTTGCCAGACGCGCGCCAGCAGCGATTCACAGCCAAGGAGACCGACGTTCTCATCAGGGCCGTAAAACACAGAGAAGTGACATTGGGGATGGAGAAACACACCCAAATTAACTTCGGTTAAACAGTCGTATGATAATTTGGGTAAATGTGTAAACTAGAAGTATGCTTTTATAATTATCTATCTATCTATCTATCTATCTATCTATCTATCTATCTATCTATCTATCTATCTATCGTAATGTATGATTTGCAAAAATGAAAACGGCTGCTTCTGTGTGAGAGAATCAAAGTGTATGTGCGTTGTGCACACGTTACATTGATTATGGCCAAGCATGCGCCCTTAAAATAGCATAAGAATAACATGTGCAACGCGCCACTGACTTTAAACTAGATTTTTTCAGTTAGTGGCGGAATTGTTTTCTAAACGTGCAAAATAGCATGAGGGAACGTTTGCGCCGGAACACGCCTCTTTGCGCTGAACCGCCCCCGGGAGCGCAAGTGTATTTCTTAGTTAACCGACGTGCGTCTGTGGAGGGAAAAGTCCGTTGTGCGCGGGTGCAAAATAGGAATGATACATGCGTCGGTGTACAAAGTCAATTGCGCTGGGTGCAAGATAGGGCCCATACTCCGTGTGCAGTGCATATGCGGTGCAGGAACAGCACTCGCTATAGTGCTTTCACATATGCTGCGTTTGCAGTGCGTAACTGATCCACGGCTGAACCACAAACACATACTCACTATTTTTATTTCAAATCCAGAAGTTATCAAATACTTCTATTTAAAAAAAGTTTTGTCAGCATTACGATTCTCTTTGTACACACATACTCTTTAATGGTCGTAATTCACTTTTATGCACAATTTAAACAATGTATTCAATGCACTACTTCTATCTAGATTTATTAGCAAGTGGTAAAATATTTAGCCATATAGTTATATTAAAATGACAAATATTTTAAATTAAAACTTAAAATTGACAAAAACAACCGACTCTCATGCCTTTTCTTTTGCATTTAAATTAATACAGTAAATCTTGGATGTCAGAAAGAACTTGTTTTTCAACCTCCACGAATGAGACGAGTGTTACTTTTCTGTTCACTATTTTCGCTATTTTTCCATAGTGATACACTATATTGACTGGGTTAAATAGAATTGCATTTCTAAAAAGAGACTAAAATACAATTTTCATTGACTAAAACTAGACTAAGGGCGCTTTCACACTTGGTTCGATTGCCTGTTCCTAACCCGAGTTCGATTGCTCCCCCCCCTGCCCCCGATGGACTTGTGTTCACATATTATTTGTATCCGAACCGCAGTATGCTTGTGTCATCAAGTTGCAGCTGGTGCGTAATCGTGTTGCTTGGTAACCGCTATGAATGAAAAGGCGTCAAAATGGATAGAATTGCTCGCTTCACATTTGTTCTTTTTTTTTTTTTAACCTTTGGTTTTGTTTTCAAAGAAAAGATCCAGAAAGAGAAACACATGTGTTTGTCTGCCGCAAAAGTACTAAAATCGTTCCAAAGACAGCGGGCTGTCCGCCGAAGACAATTTTTGCGGAGGCAGCCAGAAATCATCTCTCTGCTTGCAGTGCGTCAATCCCGCTTTTCATCAAGTTAAGTGTATACATGACGAGAATAATTCCTGTTAGTGATCCAGAGCGCGATCCATTTAGACGCCGACAAACTTTATTGCTGCGGATAAAACAATAAACCTCCGCAGAAGCATTCCAGAGGTACTCCGCGAGGAACAAAACATGTTCCAAACATAAAACAGGCTATAACCACCTGACCGTTAGTCCAATTGACTTGAAAATTGGTATGCAGTGTCTTGGTCCAAGGTGCCATGTATGTCTATGAGGACGTTGGCGTATCTCGAAAAACATGGCCGCCATCGACCAATGAAATTTGAGCACCTATTAGACAAGGTTAACGGAGGCCAATCGGAACGAAACTCGATGGGCATGTTCGACTCATGGCCCTAGAGGTCTGTAAGAGTTTTGAAAGAAATCGGCCACTAGTTGGCGCTAATGAGTTTTATGGCTCTGTAATCACGTGGTGTAAAACTTAACAACTTTTGATGCTTTTGTGCTTAAAGTCCTTAAAGGCCTTAACTGCTTGAACCCCGATAAATGCTGCTTGCAGCTTTAATTAGGGGTTCAAGCACGAAGTGCTGAACACCTATTGTTATTGTAAGGATTTTTATTATTATTATTTTCCCCTAAAACGCATCGTGCAGCCCAAACCGTAAATGCTGGAGACTTGAAACTCAGCCAAATGGTAGTCCTCAATTTGGGGAGAACCTATCAAAGTATGACAACGATTGGCCAATAGGTGGCGCTACAGCAAGCAAAAGTATGAAATCAGCCATAACTCCTAGACCGTTTGTCATAGACTCAAGTATCTTATATCACTGTAATCCTTGGCTCAAGACGGACAAAATGTATATCTCCGATTTCATTTCCGCCTGGAAAAATTTTCCGCCATTTTGAATTTTGTCCAAAACCTACTTTTGCGAACTAGTCCCTGGTTTTTTGCCTGATCGGAACCAAACCAGTGCATACATGTTCTCTGGAGTCTGGTTATCAATAATTATCGAAAAAAAGTTGAAATTTCGATCCACGGTTGCTAAGGGGCGTCAAAACGTTTGCAGGAGGCGGAGCTCATTTTACTAAAATGGCTATAACTCGTGAACGAAATGAGATATTTTCACCAAACTCGGTACACATGTGTAAGAGGTCAATCTAAGGTCACAGTAAAAAAATAGCGGCGATTGGCCACATGGTGGCGCTATAACATGAAAAAAACATAAAACAGGCTATAACCACCTGACCGTTAGTCCGATTGACTTGAAAATTGGTATGCAGTGTCTTGGTCCAAGGTGTCATGTATGTCTATGAGGACATTGGTGTATCTAAAAAAACATGGCCGCCATCGGCCAATGAAGTTTGAGCACCTATTAGACAAGGTTAACGGTGGCTGATTGAAACAAAACTCAGTGGGCATGTTCAACTCATGGCCCTAGAGGTCTGTAAGAATTTTGAAAGAAATCGACCACTAGTTGGCGCTAACAAGGTTTACGCCCTCTGTAATCACGTGGTGTTGCACACATCAACACAATATGCATATCATTTGATAGATCTGCTCATGCTGAACAACTTTGCCTCAAGAGCCACTGCTGTCAATCAAACCGTTCATTAAATATTCGCAAACATGTTAAAAACCTACTTTTGCGAACTAGTCCCTGGTTTTTCGCCCGATCAGAACCAGACCAGTCTAGGGCAATTCTCTGGACTCTTTAGATCAATAATTATCGAAAAAAAGTTGAACTTTTGCATTTGGATGGCTGTAATAGGGTCATTTAGAAAATGGGCGGGTCAAAATACACTAAAAAGCCTATAAATCCTTAATAAAAACTCAGAACTTCACAAAAATTAATGAGCATATGTGACATAACATGCTAAGGAAACATGGACATTTTTATGGAGATCGGACCATAGGTGGCGCTATAACTGTTAAAAAGCTTTAAAACCATATATTTCCCATGGTAAACTACCTGTATTGGCTGTAAATGGTCTTTTCCGTCTATTATGTCATGCTTGCTAAATAAAACGTAATAACTTTTGATGCTTTTGTGCTTAAAGGCCTTAATTGCTTGAACCCCGCTAAATGCTGCTTGCAGCTTTAATTATTATTATTATTCCGCCGTAAAACGCATCGTGCAGCCCAAACCGTAAGACCAGGAACCTTGAAACTTTGCCATATGGTAGTACAAAAATCGAGGAGAGGTTATCAAATTATGACCTCGATTGGCCCATAGGTGGCGCTATAGCGACCAAAAGCGCGAAACTGCTCATAACTCCTAGACCGTATGTCGTAGGCTCAAGTGTCTTATATCGTTGGAAAGCTTAACGACTAAAGGTCAAAACGTATATCTCCGATTTCATTTCTGGTATGTAAATTTTCCGCCATTTTGAATTATGTCAAAAACCTACTTTTGCGAACTAGTCCCTGGTTTTTTGTCCGATCGGAACCAAACCAGTGCAGAAATGTTCTCTGGAGTCTGAATATCAATAATTATCGAAAAAAAGTTGAAATTTTGATTCATGGTCGATAGGGGGCGCTAATTGAACGTTGTAGGAGGAGCCTATTTTACTAAAATGGCTATAACTCGAGAAGTAAATGAGATATCTTCACCAAACTTGGTACACATGTGTATGAGTTCAATCTGGGGTCACAGTAAATAAATCTCGACGATTGAACAATAGGTGGCGCTATAACATGAAAAAAACATGAAAAGGGCTATAACCACCTGACCGTTAGTCCAAATGACTTGAAAATTGGTATGCAGTGTCTTGGTCCAAGGTGCCATGTATGTCTATGAGGACATTAGCGTATCTCAAAAAACATGGCCGCCATCGGCCAATGAAGTTTGAGCATCTATTAGACAAGGTTAACGGAGGCCGATCGGAACAAAACTCGGTAGGCATGTTCAAATCATGGCTCTAGAGGTCTGTAAGAATTTTGAAAGAAATCAGCCACTAGTTGGCGCTAGCGAGATTTTTGGTTTGTTAAATAAAACTTAATAACTTTTGATGCTTTTGTGCTTAAATGCCTTAAAGGCCTTAACTGCTTGAACCCCGATAAATGCTGCTTGCAGCTTTAATTATTATTATTATTATACCACTCACCAACAAGATTTCTGTCAACGCACTCAATGGTCAAGAGCTACCTACCATATCATTCACCACCACTCAGTTAACACTCATCACATCAGGCAATCATTCCGAGGAACTTTCATTTCTTCTACTGGACTCCCCTCACATCCCCATTGTCCTCGGTCATCGCTGGCTCGTACAGCATAACCCCAGGGTTGACTGGGGACATAATTCTGTTTCTATCTGGAGCACTCAATGTTATGTGTCTTGTTTAATGTCTGCTGGTTCGTTGTTGTCCAGTTCTGTTTTGCAGGAGGAGCCGGTGAATTTGTCAAACGTGCCCGCGGAGTCCAGAGCTGCTTCTCTTCCTCCGCATCGTCCCTATGACTGTGCCATAGATCTTCTGCCAGGTATGTCTCCGCCTAAGGGCAAGTTATACTCTCTTTCTGTTCCCGAGAGGGAGGCCATGGAGAAATACATTTCTGATTCTCTGGCATCCGGGTTCATCCGTCCTTCCTCTTCTTCAGCGGGGGCGGGGTTCTTTTTTGTGGGGAAGAAGGACGGCTCCCTGTGACCGTGTATTGATTACCGAGGGTTGAACAACATCACGGTAAAGAATACCTATCCTTTGCCGTTGATGTCTTCAGCCTTCGAGCGGTTGCAGGGAGCCTCGGTCTTCACAAAATTGGATTTACGTAATGCTTATCATTTAGTCCGCATCAGGAGGGGGGATGAATGGAAAACCGCGTTCAACACCCCCAGGGGGCACTTTGAATATTTGGTCATGCCGTTCGGTTTGTCCCAGCGGTTTTCCAGGCACTCGTCAATGACATGGTACATGGTAGATCAGTTCATATATGTTTACTTGGATGACATATTGATATTTTCTTTGTCTCTCCAGGAACACGTTCAGCACGTCCGACGAGTGCTTCAGAGGTTGCTAGAGAATGGGCTTTTTGTCAAGGCGGAGAAATGCGCTTTTCATGCACAGTCTGTTCCTTTTCTAGGTTACATCGTCTCGTCTGAGGGAGTGCGTATGGATCCTTACAAGGTTAAAGCTGTGGTGGATTGGCCAAGCCCAGATTCCTGTAAGGCCCTACAGAGGTTTCTGGGGTTTGCCAATTTTTACAGACGTTTCATTCGTAATTTCAGCCAACTAGCCGCTCCTCTGACTGCCTTGACCTCCCCCAGAACTATGTTCAGGTGGTCCGATACAGCTGAGGCTTTATTCGCTAACCTGAAGAGCCGCTTTGTTTCAGCTCCCATTCTGATAGCCCCAGATCCATCATGTCAGTTCATGGTGGAGGTCGACGCATCAGAGGAGGGGGTAGGTGCAGTGCTCTCCCAACGCTCTTCCACAGACGACAAGATGCATCCTTGTCTAGACCGACCACAAGAACCTGGAATACATTCAATCTGCTAAAAGACTCAACTCCAGGCAGGCTCGGTGGGCACTTTTTTTTCGGTCGTTTTAATTTTTCCCTCTCGTACCGCCCGGGTTCCAAAAACATCAAACCCGATTCTTTGTCTCGTATTTTTGATCGATCCGAACGCCCGTCTACTCCCGAGTGCATTTTACCCGAGACTCTATTCATCTCCACACTCACATGGGAGGTCGAATCAAAGGTCAAGGCGGCCTTAGAAGGGGTAACGCCTCCGCCCGGTTGTCCACCGAATCGGTTGTTTGTGCCGGAGGAATTACGGTCCGACGTTATTCGATGGGGTCATTGTTCTAACGTGGCGTGTCACCCAGGAGTAAACCGTACCAGCTTTTTGGTCAAGCAACGATTCTGGTGGCCATTGATGGCTCGCGACATTCGAGATTTTGTTTTGGCTTGCTCGATTTGCGCCACTGGTAAGACTTCCAATCGACCCCCAGATGGGTTACTCCAACCACTGTCTGTCCCTTTGAGACCCTGGTCCCACATAGCGCTAGATTTCATTACCGCCCTCCCGCCCTCCCAAGGCAAGATGGTCGTTTTGACCGTAGTGGACTGGTTCTCGAAGGCGGCTCATTTCATTCCCTTGCCTAAATTACCCTCTGCCAAGGAACAGCGGTGACTGTCATAGATCAGGTCTTTCGCTTACATGGCCTCCCGATGGACGTGGTCTCTGACAGGGGGTCCCAATTTGTGTCCAAATTCTGGCAGGAGTTTTGTAAATTACTGGGAGCGACTGTAAGTTTGTCTTTGGGTTACCATCCCCAAAGCAATGGTCAAACCAAGAGAGCCAACCAAGATTTGGAGAGAATGTTGCGATGTTTGGTGTCTAAGAATCCTTCCTCCTGGAGTCAGCAGCTCTCAATGGTTGAGTACGCACATAACTCATTACCAGTGTCATCTACGGGCTTATCTCCATTTGAGTGTAGCTTAGGGTACCAGCCACCAATTTTTTCTAGCCTGGAATTCGAAGTCGCGGTCCCCTCTGCTCACGCCTTCGTCCAGAGGTGCCATGGCACATGGACCAGAGCCCGTGAGACTCTGCTCCAGGTGGGGGCTCGCACCAAGGTTAAGGCTGATCGCCACCGGTCAAGACCAGTCCACACTGCATGTGCTCGTGATCGGCGACGGGGCTGACCGCATCACAGCTATTTCTTATTATTTATTATTTCTATTAACAACAGATATAACTACACCAAATATCATGATTTGTAATTATTATATATAAAGTATGTTGACAGCTATTGTTTGAACCTCTCAAAACTAATCCCTAAATCGTTATTTATAAAAATAAGTCAGGTTCAGTCTGACAATGTAATGCTTTGCATGCAGAATAACAAAATGTAAGATTTTTACACCAGTTTAAAAAATACTTTATTTTATTTTATTCTTATTATTTTTAAACAATACAATTATAAAGAATTACTGACACTAATAGACTATCATTTTTACAAGATTTCATGGAAGCTTATATTCTATATATAAAGTTATTAATCTGAGCTCATATGATATGGATGGCCCCTTTATTCAGTCAATTAAGAAAGATAATCTCTGATTGTGTTTCTAAAACCCTTATACAATGTTTCACAAAAATGTATTTACAGGTCAAAGGAAATCTGTATAGAATTCAGAAAGGTGAAAATATCACATTTAGCAATCATTCACAACTAGAAGGTGAGTGACTACTTGATTAAACAATTATCTTTAAATTTCTTCAAACTTGGTTTTCTGTGTTACAGTATTACAACAGAAACAAAGCAGGCTATTTGGAGGCTTTTATAAGATGCCTAATTTTTTTGCGGATATCAGGAAAGTTTAGACCATAAACAATAGGGTTTACAAAGGGTGGTATAACAATAAATTCAAGTGAGATGACAACACTCAGAGCTATAGGAAGTTCCCCATTCATAAATCGACTCAAAGTGAGCTCACAAAAAATAGCAACTGAGAAATTTAAAAGGATCACCATGTGTGGAATACAAGTTTTATATGCTTTGCTCCTGAACTCTCGTGTGCTTCTTTGACAAATGATAATAATTCTGACATAGGTATACAGTATAAAACTCAAAGGGATAAAAATTGTTGTGATAGTTACAATCAGGCCATAAATATTATTAATAGTAATGTTCACACATGAGAGTTTGACAATTTCATAGTTGTGGCAGTACACCTTTAGCAATTTGTTACCACAGATTGTCAACCTTGCAGTCAAAAGAGCACTAATACCAACAAAAGTAATTGGATAAACCCATGCTATAACTATTAGAAAAGTTAGAAACCGTGTGGTAATTATGTTGTTGTAATGCAAAGGTTTACTGATTGCAACAAACCTATCAAATGCCATTAACATCAATATTGTAAGTTCAAAAGCTGCATATGAGTAAATGACAAAACTCTGTATGATACATGCTTCAAAGGAGATTATATGTGCATCATAGAGCAGGTCTGTCAATAACCTTGGAAAAAAGCCAGCTGTACCATATACAGAGTTGATGGACAAGCATGACATCAAAATGTACATGGGCTTGTGCAATGTCTTCTCCAGAATTATTACAAGAACAATAAGAACATTAAAGTATATGACAGCACAGTAAAAAATAAACCCCAAAGTGAAGAAAGCATATCTTATGCACCCAAGATTTTCAAACAACATGAAGTAAAAATATGTTCCATTTTCCATTTTCCTTACACAAGGAAAACTTTCATTGACCTGAGGAAGAGAACAAACAAAGTTCATATGTTTTTAGACCATAAATAAACAAATAAACATTCATCTCAGAATGTTTAGCCACAGTGTCTTATACATGTAATGCGACCCTAACTGTAAATTCTTAAGTGTGTTCAGTAATATAATAATCATTCAATTAAATTAATGGTTAGCACAGTAATAATTAAACACAGTCTAAGAAAAACTGTTGTTGTTGTTTTTAACTTTACAAACATTATTAGAAATACCTTATGTTATATACTCTGAAATGA
The DNA here is from genome assembly GCA_021554675.1 of Leuciscus idus. Classification (NCBI taxonomy): domain Eukaryota; kingdom Metazoa; phylum Chordata; class Actinopteri; order Cypriniformes; family Leuciscidae; genus Leuciscus; species Leuciscus idus. The sequence continues at coordinate 32,821,533 of CM038630.1, forward strand.
CCATCACTGCATCTTCATTAAAATTGCAGGTAATGAACTCTATTTGTGTTCTGATTTAGTTGGACTGTGGAGTCACCAGTGTATGCTACTGTTTTTATAGTATCTAACACATCTCAGGGGCCTGTTGTGGCCTCTCAAGTCCTCTGAAGTTTGATTTCACTAAAAACATAAATTAAAAGCATATATGTAAAACATAAATAAAGCATATACATTTAGCATAATTCTGCTTTCCAAACTTTCCACTGCAAATATTAATTATTAACTCTTTCCTCACTAGCATTTATTTTTTATTTTTTTTAACATTATCACAAAACATTCATGGCCCTCAGAGTATTTTGTGGTATGAATGTCTGAACCTGCAATATATCAAAAGAAAGAACAGAGCTTCTGCTAAAAAAAATGGGATGGAGCTTCATGACATATTGGATTCAGAACGATTATCAAAACATAGATGGAGTAGATTGAGTCCATAAACACCCCTAAAGCTTCACAGTCCTATAACTCTTCCTAGGTCAACATTTCATTTGGTAACGTTAGGCAATTTTGATTTATATACTGTTTAATGTTTGATGTTCACCTTATTTGCCATGTGATTTAGCAATGCTTCTATCTCTTTTGGATGACAAACAGCAGATGAACCCAAGAACAGAAGAATAACTTGCAGGCTTAGATGACTGAACAAAAGGTGCTTATACTGAAGAGTCCAAGTTTAAAAGTTCAACAAAAGGGAAAATATGAGCAAAAGGTAAATCCAAAAATACAACAGACTTAGCTTTCTTGGCAAGAAAAATACAAGCATAGTAGGCTCAAGACTAAACACAACTGAAAGAAAGAGGCATGCTTATATAGGCCAACACAAAGAAGCTAATGAGCCCCACAGCTGGGAGAAATCAAATACTAATGAGTAGCAACACAATGAATTCTACAGAAGCTGGGGCCACCTAGTGGCTGGGAGAATCATTACAGGTCAGCGCCAACTAGAGGCTGGGAGAGTCATTACAAGCTGCGGCCTTACAGGAGCCCAGGAGCCTCCAGGAAGTGAGGATCTCAGATAGGATCTGCTCATGTCTGTGAATGGTGGAAGCTTGGCCAGGCAGTACAGCTAGGATACAATTAACATTAGAGGTAGGTGTGGCATCTTCCGCTGGGTCCACTACCATGGTTCAGTCTTGGTACATACTGAGGCTGGGATTGAACATGGGTCTTCTAGTCAACTGATTTTTATAAAAACTTTAATTTTTTTCCCCTCAGCCAACATTTGGAGGACACTTGTTCCAATAGCCATAGCCCGGGGAAACAAAAGGTCTGCTTATGGGCTGAGGGTTTGGCGACAGGCCAGGTGTTTGATTACTTGCACGGAGCGTGTCGCTCTACCACGGCCACCTCGGGACTCGGTCAAGCCAGTGCTGAAGCGGTCTCCATATGGAGGAAGCCGTGCGGCTGCATCTGCCATATGCCCCAGGAGCCTCTGAAATTTTCAGTGGGACCCTTTCTCACTTCTAAGTAGCACTGAACTGGCACACCTCACTTGAGAGATGCGGTAGACTGAGACCACCTCCACACTAGAAAAGAGATACTCAGCACTTGGGCGAGATCGCTCTTTCCCAGTTGACCTGAAGACCCAACTGGCTATGGAGCACTCGAAGGGTAGGATTATGTACTGATACTTTGTGTCTTCAAACGCAAGAGCACAGTAAGCCTGTGAAGCGGAAGGATAGATATCTAAGTACACGTCTTTCAGGTCGAATGCTGCAGACCAAGCTTGGGGACAGGGCATTGAAAATGCAACTCTGTGCAAACAAGTGAATGGAGGCTTTCGAAAAAGGGCCCGTATCAGTTGGCACAGACCCAAGATTGTCGTGACCCACCACATGATAAGAGTACAATGAAGTGCAGGCTCGAAGCCAATACCGGCTGAGGGAACGGCTAGCACGCGTCCTTCGCCAGTAGGACTGCGGTGCACACACACAGGACAGGAGCTCTGCTCAACACCTAGGTGTGAAGGATCTCACTAAAAAAATATTTTAGGAGCATTTCTGCTCAACACCTAGGTATGATGAATATCACTGAGCCTGGGCGGAAGCCAAGCGAAATGAATCGCAAGCCGGGTCTGAAGGTAATGAATGGGGCCAAGCTGGGCATCGGTTGGAAGCATTTTTCTAGACTTCAACAAAACTTGGACCAGGGGCCAGGGACCACAGACGTACCCGAGGTGGGGCAGCGAGGTGGAGAACAGGGATCCGGCTCGAGAGGCCCGAAGCGGGATCTGAGTGTGCGGTGCAACACATACCTGACTCCACTGGGTGGCAGGGGATGAGTGAGAAGGCGGATAACCGGGTCCTCGAACACACCCAGCTGCCAGCTGGCGAACAAGAGGGGGCTGAGGAGTGCAAGGCTTTACAGGGTCGCACACCGTCAGACTTGCCCTCTTGGGGCCCAGGAACAGAGGAATTTACTCTTCTTTGAAGTGTGGGTACCGCCTGCTCCGTTTTGGGAGCCAGCGGTGGAACAGACACATACACAAACAAAGACTCCACCCAGCCCTCAACCGGGGGGAGGGAGTGGATGACCAACTCCAAAGCACCCTCCTCCATCCCTGAGTGGCCCGCTCAGGAATGCTTTCGTGTCGCTTGCCACCTGGCTTGGCAGAACCTAGAACGGGCTGGGTGTCCGTACTGCGGCCGGCTCTATGCTGAGGCCTGGCTGGAGGCTGCTGCGGAGGCCCAGTAGAGCGGAGGCAGGGGAACACCCTCGGCGACGAGCAGGCGGAGGAACTGCCACCGGTGGCGAGGTGGCAGCAGCGGGCTGCCGGGGCAGGATGTGAGGGATAGCCTCCGTCTGCGCTTGGGCGGCAGAAAACTGCTGGGCGCAGTTCTCCGCCGCGTCGCCAACCGGCCCAATCTCAGAAATTGGGGAGAGCAGGAACCGAACCTTGTCCGCATCCGCCATACGACCAGGCTGAGCCAACGATGGCGCTCCTGGACCACTGACGTGGACATCGCCAGACCGATCATGCATGCCATGACACTCATGCCCCAGAGGGCGAGGTCGGATGTGGTGCGGAGCTCACCTATGAGCGCTCGGTCTGGACTACCCTTGTACATGTCCATGAGTGCCCTGGCCTGATAGACCTGAAGCAGCGCCATGACACGCAAGAGGAGGTGACTTGCCCACAGGCTTTGTAAGCTCTGCCTGTCGGAACGGGCGAGAACTCACAGGCCTTAGGGGGAGACGAGGGGCCGTGTCCAAAAAGCAGCGGCCGCCGGACACAGGTGCACCTGTGTCGCGCCAGACCGCTCCATTGGAGGGACAGCCTCGCAACCCTTCACCACTCCTCCGTCAAGGGTAGTGAGGGGGGAAAAACTTATTCAGGCAGTTCTTGGCATTGAAAGGCGCCGTCTACAACCTAGTAAGCTCTCCATGCATTTCGGAAGGAAAGGCACTGGGGCGGCGAGCTGAAAACCAGTGTGGCCCGTCCCGAGATACCAATCACCTAACCGAGACTGTTCGGGACACGGTGGAAGATTCCAGTCGAGCCCGACAGCCTCAGCGGCCCGATTCAGCATAGCTGATGTTTCTGGATCTGGCTCGGGCAACGTTACACTCCTAGAGGGAAATAACGCAGCCGAGTCATCATTTCCAGAGGTCAGCTCACCCTCTGATGCTGCAATCGGCATCCTGTCCCCTGGAGAAGCCCGAATGAAACGGCTGGTCGGTCCATTACAGAGGGACCAGCAAGCTCAACGGGGCTCCACCGGCTGTGATGTGATAGAGGAGTGAGGGGCCCACAGGGATTGGTAACCGGGTGGGGAAGCCTCACTATGATCCTCTGATCACCCATCCCACACGGCGCCGTAGCGGGGCATGGTAATGGGGACTCCAACTTCACGCATGAAGGCGAGTCTCGATCTCAACATCGCGATAGTCATATCCTCGTAATGAGAATATAAACTATCCACAAAACGCTGCTTCAACGTGCTGCATATATACACATACATTATATACACATATATGATACAAACACGTGAAACAACCATTGTGACCGTCCATATGGTGGGACAGGGAACGATTGCATCCAGAAACGCACGGGTGAAAAAGCATCTTGAAAAAGACGCAAACACACCCATGTTGCTCTTTCAGGAGGTGAAAAACTCTCTCCAGTGCCGGAGCACACAGGGGCATGACCGCGGCAACACTGAAAAGTGCACTGAAACAGTGAAGCACTCACTTTTCCGCCCTCTAACCAGCCGTCAGACAAACAAACACAAAGAGAAATTTGGTTGCTGTTAAAACAGCAGTTGAGAGCTCAAAGCTCGCGATCACCGCTGCACTCGCGCTGTAGAATCACCAGCAGCTGGGAGAGTCTTCCTAGAAGAAGCACCGACACACTCGCTCATTTAAACTTGTAAGGACTGATTTTCCTGCTAAGACCAAACTCACCCTGCAATAAAGCCATAAAATGCAACCTGGACAAAAGATAGCAAAGACAGAGCACAGGACAGACCTGCATTATTGAGTGTGACTTAGCCTGTCCAAACTTTTCTTCTTCCTTATCTCTGCATCCCCCTCTCCCTCCTCCCTTCCTTTTCTTGCTAGTCAAGTCACCAAAAGTTCGCTAAGAATGTCTATATATCACATATGATGTATCTTGTGAATCTATTGTATTTCCTTTTCATGTTTGGTATCATTTTAAGTGTCTCAGTGCGATTGGTAAAATGGTCTTAATTTCATTGCAGTCATTGGTTTAATGAGAAAGATTGAGAACTTAGGATAATCCTGTTCTCCTCTCTGGGTGATGTCTCTTCAAGATATCTCCCGAAACCAGGTGTTACCCCCTGGGGTACATGAATTGACCCAAAACAACTCTAAACAATATTTGTATAACCCTTTTGTTCTGGTCTGGGTATTTAAGGGTAGGTGACAGAGCAGTCTTTGGGACCCTTTACCAGGATCACCCCCATACAGTGCTGTTTCAGTGTTTTCCTGTTGGAAAGCACTAACACACCACTGTGTGTCTCTGTCAGGAATGCATTACTTACTTTTAGTGTCATCTTTGAGTAAATGATGTCATGTATTTATTATTTCTGAATTGGCTTTTAATCATTTACTTGTGTAATTGACATGATACATTTTTACCTGACAAATAAATGTTACATCTTGATTCATTCTGCATTTTTCAGAAATCATTATTTCCAGTAGATTAAAGTGCAGTCTGGTGTTTCCGCAAATCTCTGTCCAGGATAGATCAAACCGAAGGCACTATGAATGGAGCATGGGGCACATCATAGGGAGACCTTCCGATTTCTGACTATCACTGACTTAGCACGTAGCAAGCTCGCAACTATTAAAAATAATTACACCTTTGTTATGAGTCAGCAGTGAGCGGCCGCTTAGGGTAAAATAGTTGCACTGTATCCTCTGACTATTTCAGGCTGGCTAGTTTGTGATCGTGAGCGCACATTCGCGACATGACGTCTCAAAGTGACACTGGGTTCTTAATGAACGAATATTTGAAATTATGAGATGCTCAGAATAATCAAAGACCTAAATTAATTCATAATCAATATTTATGATTATTTTCTAATCAGAAACACAATCTAAATTTGATTATCATTTGAAATTGGAGTCAGATTAAGTGTGGAGCTTAAGTAATATTGAAACTAAATTCCAATAAATTAAGTGAACTTCACTTGAGCGCTGAAAAGACATACGCCCACCGTTGGATTCCGTCAATGGGCCAATGGGTGGTCCTTACAAACTCAACAACACTCTTCAGAGATACCATTCGAACGGCTCCGAAGCAAAAGGCAACTAGTGCGTGCATCCACTTCCGTATTTATACCCGCTCCGAGCGGCCGGAGTGTGTGATGCAAATCACGCATGCCAAATTTAATTTGCTCGTGCTCGCATGCTCGAAGTAGATTGGCTCCCTAGCGATATCCCATTCAGTCGACGTCGACTACGTCCGACATTCTTGACTGAAAAGGAACACATGGCGGGATCACATGGCTAACAGGACATGAAACATGACTGACATGAACCAGAACGTTACAGCAAGTCTATTTACTGGTATTTGCGTCATTATTTATTGCCCCCCCCACATGTTTTATTTCAACATATTTCAGTCGATTTTTACTCATCTCAGTATAGCAATACAGTTTGCTAAAAGCGGATCATTCATTCACACACAGAAACACGATTCAAATTTAAATTCGTCTTTTTGCGAGCTGTGGTAAACAGCGCATCTCTGCCGTTCATTCATTCACAAACAGAAACGCGATTCACTTGAGAATGAAAAAAACGTACTACAGTATTCCATCCGTTGCTCCTCGAAATACCAGCACTTCTGAGGTACATTTTCCATTATTATTATTATTCCTTGCAGTGCTGCGAGACGGTGTTACAAGTACAATGATCTGAATAAACTTTGTGTTTTCTCGAGCTGATATGGGGGCGTTCACAGTTTGCATGGATTGCCTCAGTCATTTGCGTTTGAATAGCGTGCGCTCTCCGTGGGCGGGGCAGATTAAAAATAATTAGCAAAAGCAGGTAGGAGACTGTGCGAACTGAATCGCATAGCCAAGCCTGATGGTTCTCGCGAGCCAACGGGACAGATTGGGAAGCTCTAGCCAGGCTCCCAAAAACTGAACCAGCAGGGCCATGTGAACCACAGACGTACCCACGATGGGGCAGCAAGGCAGAATGACCGGCCCAGACTTGGGAGCCAGAGCGTCCCGGTGTGGGGGCACGGTCAAATGCCGCATCCTGACAGAGGAGGCCAAGGAAGAATGAGTGTTCCGCTGCGACCTCCTCTCACAGGGGTCTGGCGACAGAGGGGGACGAGAGTATGATATGCAGCCTCTGGGGGCTCAGAGATGGGTATGTCAGTTCTTTCTTTAAGAGAGAACAAAATATTATCCCCCGGCTCTCCACCGGGGGAAGGAGTGACCCTGCAACCACCTCCTGTGAAGAACTGCAACCGATCTCTGAGCTACCCTTATCAGTGCCACTTTGCCTGGTGTTTGGCATGCTGCGGGGCTGGTATGGGCTGGGGCGCCTTCCTGCGGCTACCTCCACAGCGCGGCCCGGGTGATGGCGGGTGATGGCCGATGGTGATGAACAATTATCAAACCTTGAGTGCTCGGGACATGCCTGAGGGTTCCACACAAGCCCGATGCTCACGTCTGCCCGGGAAAGCAAGTTGCACTATGTAAATTCCGCAGACCCATGGCATTGTTTTGCCATTGGCTCACTTTTATTCATGTTATCTTAATAAAGATCTGTTACATTTAGCACAGAGAGTGAGAAATTTGTATTTATTTATTTATTTATTATTATTATTATTATTGCATGCCACTTGCTTTTACGGAACTATGAAACAAATAACACAGAATTATAAAAGATTATTGGTGGAAAAAGTAAAGTCAATATTTGTAACAGTCTAGTCCATGGATGAAGAAGTAAGTCAAAAAAAGGACGCGACAATAGTTTCTAGACCCAATTTTTTCATTAAATAAAATTGTAGAAAAGTATTTTTTTTTTTCTAAAACGAATAAAAATAAATATAAATAAATAAACACACATACCAAACTCTTTAATTCAAAAGACTACGCCTTTGTTGTTTAAAGTGTGAATATACTATGGGCCAGTGTTATGAGGTGAGAGAAGACCCAATAGCGAGTGACAGTGAATCAGTCTTTTAATAGAAAGTAAATGAGGTAGCCTCCAGCAGAGCAGTTCAACAGAAATCTTCTTTGTAGATAATTGACAACAGAAACAGCCAAAAATACGGCCAGTAATCATAAACAGAAATAATCCTCTTGTAAACAGTATTTAGACAGCAGTCAGCGGCGATGCGAGAACACAGCAGGTGGCTAGCCTCAGGTCACAGAGATGGATGCATAGTAGACACACAGCGGGGAACAGCAGCAGCACAGTCAAGCGTTTCACTGGACACAGAGAGCTGGTTAGAGCATGAGTTGTAAAATACTTGCTGCTAGATGAATTCCCCGACAGGACACGACAGGACAGGACAGGGCAGGAAAAGGGTAGAGCGAGAAGGTAACACTGTTCTTCATTCAACTGAAGTCAACGAACAATCCGACAAAGAGGCAGGAGAAAGAGAGAGAAGTAGCAAACGTAATCAGAGAGAAAAGGGGACAGGTGCGAAGCACTTAGGGTAGAACAGGAGAAGATAGGAAACAGCTGGAACAAAGAGAGTGAGTGATTGATAGCGTGCTTAAAACAAGTGGGTGTAAAGAATGAAGTGACCAGAAGAGGGCGGAAAAGGATAGGAAAAGCCAGAATCATGACAGTACCCCCCCCCTCAACGAGCGCCCCCTGGCGCTCCCAAGGAGGAAGACTGGCGAGAGCGGAGGAAATCATCGATAAGCGAACGGTCCAGGACGTCCCGAGATGGAATCCAACTTCTCTCCTCCGGACCGTACCCCTCCCAGTCTACCAAATATTGGTAACCGCGACCACGACGGCGAACGTCCAGAAGCTTACGGACTCTATAAACCGGAGTCCCCTCGACTAAGACAGGAGGATGCGAAGGACAAGACGGGGCGCGAATAACGGGCTTAATGCATGAGACGTGGAAGACCGGGTGGACGCGTCTGAGATAAGGAGGTAGCTTCAATTTGATTGAGACAGGACTGATAATTTTAGAAATCCGAAAAGGACCGATAAACCGAGGAGCCAGCTTCCGTGAAATGGATTGAAGTGGCAGATTCTGGGTGGATAGCCACACCCTTTGACCGCAAAGATAGCGGGGACTCTTGACACGACGCCTATTAGCTGCAACGCACATCCTAGTTCTAGAACGACAAAGAGCTGATCTAACCCTCTTCCAGGTTCGTTTGCAACGTTTAATGTAAGCTTGAACCGACGGAACGCACGAGTCTGGATCTTGGGAAGAGAATAAAGGCGGTTGATACCCAAGGCAACTCTGGAAAGGCGAGAGTCCTGTAGCGGAGGACGGAAGAGAATTATGGGCGTATTCAGCCCAGGGGAGCTGCTCGGACCAAGACGTGGGATTCTTAAAAGCAAGACTGCGCAGGATGCGGCCGACAATTTGGTTTGCGCGTTCGGCCTGACCATTGGTCTGGGGGTGGAACCCAGACGAGAGACTCGCGGAAGCTCCGATCTGACGACAAAATTCTTTCCAAAATTGAGAAGCGAATTGGGGACCCCTGTCAGAAACAACATCGGAGGGGAGACCATGGAGCTTAAAAACGTGATCGACCATTATCTGCGCCGTCTCTTTGGCGGAGGGAAGTTTAGGAAGGGGGATGAAATGTGCGGCTTTAGAGAAGCGATCAACGACAGTAAGGATAACGGTATGACCCGCCGACGAGGGGAGCCCAGTAATAAAATCGAGAGCTATGTGTGACCACGGACGAGACGGAACAGGCAACGGTCTTAAAAGGCCAGTAGGAGGAGAATGACTGGACTTGGTTTGAGCGCAAACGGCGCATGCAGCAACAAAGCGATGAATATCCTTCTCACGGGACGGCCACCAAAAACGCTGTTTAACTAAAGCAAGGGTACCCCTAACACCGGGATGGGCTGCCAATTTGGAGGTATGGGCCCATTGAAGGACCGCGCGCCGAGCAGAGACAGGAACGAAAAGTAAGTGTTTAGGACAGCCTCGCGGCGGAACGGAGCGAGCGAGCGCACGTTTGACAAGTCTCTCTATTCCCCAAATCGTCACCCCAACCACCCGTGCAGGAGGAATAATAACCTCCTGGGTTTGAGTGACCTCAGAGGAATCGAAAAGACGAGAGAGCGCGTCGGGTTTTACATTCTTAGACCCTGGACGATACGAAATGGTAAACTCGAAACGGGCGAAGAAAAGAGCCCAACGAGCCTGACGCGCGTTCAGACGCTTAGCGGAACGAATGTATTCGAGATTACGATGATCGGTCCATACTATGAAAGGAACCGATGCTCCCTCTAACCAGTGACACCACTCTTCCAAAGCCAAGCGAATGGCGAGTAACTCGCGGTCACCGACGTCATAATTGCGTTCTGAAGGCGAAAGACGGTGAGAAAAATAGGCACAAGGGTGTACCTTGTCATCAAGGAATGAGCGTTGGGAAAGAATGGCCCCAACACCCACCTCTGAAGCATCGACCTCGACAATAAACTGGTTAGAAATGTTAGGAGTAATCAAAATGGGAGCTGTAGAGAAAAGACTCTTAAGACGCTCGAACGCACTCTGAGCGGAATCGGTCCAGACAAAACAAGACTTGGATGACGTAAGCGCGGTTAACGGTGCTGCCACTTGACTAAAATTTCGAATGAACCTGCGATAAAAGTTAGCAAAACCAAGGAATCTCTGAAGGGCTGTGCGTGAATCAGGAACTGGCCAATCTGTGACCGCTTGGACCTTTGCAGGGTCCATACTAATTCCCTCCGCCGAAATAACGGAACCGAGAAAAACTACCGACTGCGTGTGAAAAGAGCACTTCTCCGCCTTGACAAAGAGACGGTTCTCTAACAGGCGCTGAAGAACGCGTCGAACGTGCTGTACATGAACCTGAAGCGAGGGTGAAAAGATCAGAATGTCGTCTAGGTAAACAAAGACAAAGATATTGAGCATATCGCGAAGGACGTCATTAATAAGTGCTTGGAAGACAGCGGGAGCGTTTACGAGCCCGAAAGGAAGAACCCGGTATTCAAAGTGCCCGAGAGGAGTATTGAACGCGGTCTTCCACTCGTCGCCCTCCTTTATGCGTATCAAATGGTAGGCATTGCGCAGGTCTAATTTTGTGAAAAACTTAGCTCCCTGCAAGATCTCAAAAGCAGATGACATAAGCGGCAAAGGATATCTATTCTTTACCGTAATGTCATTGAGCCCTCGATAATCTATACAGGGACGCAAGGAACCATCCTTCTTTTTCACAAAAAAAAACCCCGCGCCGGCAGGGGAGGAAGAGGGAACTATGGTACCCGCATCTAGAGCCTCAGAGAGATAATTCTCGAGAGCCTTACGCTCAGGATATGAGTGTAATACGCTCATAACCGGTTACGCTTATGCAGTTTTAACCAAGGATGTCCTAGGACTATGGGAGAAAAAGGAGAACGAAAAATTAAAAAGGAAATGGTCTCGCGATGATTGCCTGAGACCGTGAGAGACACAGGAACAGTCTCACGGCAGATCTTGGGCAGGGAACTACCATCTAGGGCAAAAAGGGGAGTGGCCTCTTTCAGTTCATTGAGAGGAATACCTTGCTCACGGGCCCACGTCTCGTCAATGAAATTCCCCTCGGCCCCAGAGTCAATCATGGCGTTGGTAGAGACAGCGAATCCTTGCCAATGCAGATGAACAGGAATGGTAGTGTTGGCTTGATGAGAAGGGACCAGAGAAGTAGCGCTCGCCAGTATCCCTCCTATTACTGGCGAGCGTTGGCTTTTACTTGACACGTCGACACAAAGTGCTTGTCGGAGCCACAGTAGAGACAGAGCCGGTTCATAATTCTTCGTTCTCGTTCCTTCGAGGAGATTCGTAAGCCTCCCAGCTGCATGGGTTCCGCGACAGATGATGAAAGAGAAGAGGCTGGGGGCGGAGAGAAAGAAACGGTCTCGGTACCTCTGGCTCGTTGTCGCAAGTCGAAACGCTTCTCCACTCTGATGGCGAGGTCGATGAGAGGATCGAGACGACTGGGAATCTCCCTGGCGAGGATCTCGTCCCTGACCTCGGTGTTGAGACCTTCCAGGAAGCGGGCCACCAGCGCCGGCTCATTCCAGCCGCAAGTCGTGGCAAGAGTGCGAAACTCAATTGAGAAATCAGCGGCAGAACGCCTCCCTTGACGAAGAGAAGAGAGCAAGCGGGAAGCCTCAGGACCATGAGCGGAGCGATCGAAGACACGAATCATCTCCTCCTTGAACGAGGAAAATCGATCCAGGAAATCCGCCTCAGCATCCCAGCTGGCCGCTCCCCACTGACGAGCCCGTCCAGTAAGGAGGGAGATCACAAATGCGACCTTGGCGCGGTCCCTGGCGTAAGTAGATGGTTGAAGAGAGAAGATTACTTCACACTGAGTCAAGAATGAACGACACTGTGTTGGCTCACCCGAGTAACACGGTGGATTATTTATTCTAGGCTCTGGAGATGAGGGCAGCAGAGAAGATGAAGAGGGTTCTTGACGAAGATGATGAAGTTGCGCGGTCAGATCAGACACCTGCGCAGCCAGGGATTCCACCACGCGTCTTGTGGCGACCAGCTCCTCTTCATGCCTGCCCAGTAAAGCACCTTGACGCTCGACAGCAACTTGAAAGGGAGTCTCACTCGCTGGGTCCATCTTGGTCGGATTGTACTGTTATGAGGTGAGAGAAGACCCAATAGCGAGTGACAGTGAATCAGTCTTTTAATAGAAAGTAAATGAGGTAGCCTCCAGCAGAGCAGTTCAACAGAAATCTTCTTTGTAGATAATTGACAACAGAAACAGCCAAAAATACGGCCAGTAATCATAAACAGAAATAATCCTCTTGTAAACAGTATTTAGACAGCAGTCAGCGGCGATGCGAGAACACAGCAGGTGGCTAGCCTCAGGTCACAGAGATGGATGCATAGTAGACACACAGCGGGGAACAGCAGCAGCACAGTCAAGCGTTTCACTGGACACAGAGAGCTGGTTAGAGCATGAGTTGTAAAATACTTGCTGCTAGATGAATTCCCCGACAGGACACGACAGGACAGGACAGGGCAGGAAAAGGGTAGAGCGAGAAGGTAACACTGTTCTTCATATGGGGCGGCAGTGGCTCAGTGGTTCATGTAGATTGTCTACAAACCGGAAGGTTGGTGGTTCAATCCCCGGTTCCACCTGACCAAGTGTCGAGGTGTCCTTGAGCAAGACACCTAACCCCAGCTGCTCCCGACGAGCTGGATCGCCTTGCATGGCTGACACCGCCGTCGGTGTATGAATGAGTGAGTGAATGGGTGAATGTGAGGCAATATTGTAAAGCGCTTTGGTGGCCATTGGGTCTGTGAAAGCGCTATATAAATGCAGTCCATTTACCATTTACCATTTACCATTCAACTGAAGTCAACGAACAATCCGACAAAGAGGCAGGAGAAAGAGAGAGAAGAAGTAGCAAACGTAATCAGAGAGAAAAGGGGACAGGTGCGAAGCACTTAGGGTAGAACAGGAGAAGATAGGAAACAGCTGGAACAAAGAGAGTGAGTGATTGATAGCGTGCGTAAAACAAGTGGGTGTAAAGAATGAAGTGACCAGAAGAGGGCGGAAAAGGATAGGAAAAGCCAGAATCATGACAGCCAGATGCTCCAACACAAACCCTCTTGTGGTGTTAAAAAACTACTGTCACAATTTACTAAAGACACAAAGTGAAAAATTTGTGCTGAAAAGGCATGGACAGTGTTATTGTTGCATCTAGGCTTATTGCAAATGCATTTGTGCCTCATACAAGTCATTTCAGTTATTGAATAATGCACTAAAATTCATAAAAGTAATCTCTCTGTGTACGTCTATGCAGTGTTGAATATGTTTTTCATTTCTTTCAGCGTGTACAGTTGTTCGAGATTTCAGCATGCTGAGGATGAGTTTTGCTCCTTCATTATAAACAGAGGTAATTTATGCTCTGTAATACATTTGGTCGCTTCGATCCGGACTCGCGCTAACGGCAAATCCCTTTCACTGTCCAACTGGGTTTTGATTTCGGCAAATCAGTTTTAACGAATTCAAACAACGTGATTATTGTGAGTCCAACATACATCCAGCCACGCAAGAAAGCATGAAATCGTCCTGAGGGAATAATATACTGATGTGATTTGCTGCCCAAGAAACATTTCTGATTATTATTAATGTAAAAAAAAAAAAAAAAAAAAGGATTCTTTGATGAATAAAAGGTTCAAAGTAAATTTATCCGAAATAAAAAAAACGTAACATTATAAATGTACTTGCTGAATAAAAGTAGGCTATTCTTTAAAAGTAGTGTATAATTACAAAAGCTTTCTATTTCAGATAAATGCTATAATTTTGAACTATGTGTTGTCTGAAAACCTTTTAAACACATACGAACCTGAAATGACATATACAGATGGTGGACAACCAGAATAAGACTTTTACCGCCGCCGTTCCCGCGGCGGCAAAATTGGGATGTGTATTTGCTGCCTTTTACCGCTGAGTGGCGCTGTAATCACAGACTTTGAAAAGTGTCAGTTTATTCTCTTTATGACGTAATCTGCCGCGGCAGTAATCTGAGCTGAGGTCACAGATAAATTCAAGATAAATATTGTGGTTAAACGAATTCAAATTCATTAAATTTAAACAACGTAGACACACGTTAACATTGTGTGCCCAGTTTTTCTATAATTTAGAAAGGCTATGTCAATAGGTTACTTGTCATTTACTTCGTGTTATTTTAATGTGTTTGTAGATTTATTAACTGAAACATAACAGTGAAATAAATTAAAATAATTTACCGTAAAATTAAAACATTTTCAGGACTTGCAGTTACTAACCGATGTTAGTCGGTTTAAGCATTCTTTGTTATATTCAGAATTAAATAGCCTTACATGTTGTAATGATTATCAATTGAATTCTTTAATAAATAATCAACCACAATGCCAATTACTGCCGCAGAAAAAATAAACCAGTCGAATTTCAAAGTCGTTCGCGAAATGACTAGGCTATACCGGGTGGCGCAAGTGACAGGGCAAAAAAGCAGCAACTGCGGCATTTTAAAAGGTAAGTTTCCTATCTGTTTATTAAAAAAAAAAAAAAAAAAAAAAAAAACTTTATTCATTATTTGAACAAAAATGAGACTGATTGAATATGTAAAAATATAAACAAACAAAGCAGAGAATAAAACAGACTTTTAGGGAAAAAATATAGGCCTATTATGCTACAACAGAATTGGTTAACATTAACGAAAGCAAAATATGTAAAAATACATTTCAAACAAAATAAAACAAAACAAATTCGTGGCCGAGTGGTAGGCTATAACTTACGTTTCAATAATTCAGATGACACAGGTTCAAATCCCGAACAAACATGGGCTACTTTTTTATTATTAATGCAGAGAGATTTGATAGTTCTAAAATATTGCTACACCATATTGTTTTTTTCTCCTATAGCCTATATTAAATATTTTATATTTATAAAATAAAATTACCATTCATTTCCATTTTACATTAGGGACAATTTTTATCCAACAGAATGGCTGAATTTACATCTGCATAATAATAATAATAATAATAATAAATAAACACAAAAAACAGCACAAGGTCTTGTAAAAACACTTTTTTATTTTTTCGACACATAATTTCGTTAGCTACAAAAATAGTAGCTACAATATAATTTGTTAATTTTGACACAAGCAAAATGTAAATATGTAAAAAAAAAATGTTTAAACATAAAAAAAAAAAACTTTGTTTTTTTTTAAAGAATTCTAACTTTAAAATGGAGATGACTACCATATCTAATATTGTAGACGTCGGTGAGCAATAGTATTCCTTTGCGGAGCGTAGAAATGTCCTTTCTTTGATCCGCTTGCCGTCACAGCTAGCCATGCGGGGGAATCTCTGGGCAACTGAATTAGTTATAAAGTGCCTTACGTTCACAGGCAGTCCACGTTTGCCTCTCGAACCATCCCAGTTTGTTGTGGATGCCCACTCTTTACTACACAATAAACACAATGCGTGCAATCACACACACTTAGAACACACATTTTACGCCATTGAATGTCACACAATAGTAAAGAAGGGAAATATGTACGTTAATATTAATGTTAGTAGGGTCGGTTGTGAGTCGGAACGGTGCTGGCTTGAGTTAGCTTAAAGTGGGGGAGGGCGCTTATTTTGCATTTGAATGATATGTGACATTCTAAAACATTTAACACGTGACGCACACAAACACAACTGAGAAATATTTTTATCTTATCATAAACATTGACTAGTTTATATATATAAACATAAACTAGCCAATGTTTATTATAAGATAAAATGAAAAATGTTTCTCAGTTGTGTTTGTGTGCGTCATTAGTGAAATGTTTTAGAATGTCATTATCCGGCTGGCGCGGCGGTAATAGGCATTCTGGTTGTCCACCATCTGTAGGCCTACTGTGTTATGTTGGTCATTTCAGTTATTGAATAATGCACTAAAATTCATAAAATTAGAGCGGTTTTAGATTTGTAACGGATCGAGAAGATCAGGGTCATTCAGAAAGAATATTCATTGTGAAAGTAATCTCTCTGTGTACGTCTATGCAGTGTTGAATATGTTTTTCATTTCTTTCAGCGTGTACAGTTGTTCGAGATTTCAGCGTGCTGAGGATGAGTTTCGCTCTTTGCTTGGCCCTGCCTAGTCTGGAATGTTTCTAGTTTAATGAATTCAATTTTAATAAATAATTTTAAACTGACTTATGTGTGTTGTCATAATTGACGTAACATCTAATAATCAGTAATATAATTGTGTGAAATATTTTTTGCATACACGCCTTTAGCTTTCATTCTTTTTTTAAGCGTGTAACAGATTGTAGTTGGTTATATGTTGTGTGTATATATAAAAATACCATAATCAATTATACTGCATAGTAACTTTACAGTATTTTAAAATACAGTGCAAAAACAAGATTCTAGAAAACACAGGATGAGATGGAGACTCCCTGTGCGAGCACATGCGAGTTACTGGTGGACTTGTCGGTGAATGGTGGATGGTAGATTCGTAAGAAGAATTGGATTTACGGGACGCATCATCAGTAGTGTTCCTCTGGGTCATGGGGTGTTTCGGCCTTTGACACTATACACCCTCTCCAGAGGCGGCCAGCTCTAGGTTGATCAAACCTCAGCTTGCGTCCCGAGACCAATTAGCCATGAGAGTCACCTTGTTGTCGAGTGGACATCTCAGGGGACTGTGCATGGCAGAGACGTCCTGTTCCCTGAGTCAAGCCAAAGCCGGCTTATCTCCTGGCACACTACTTGGGGGCCCAGCTGGGGTCGTTCCTCTTCAGCCAGAGCCACTGGCTGCTTCTTTCTGCTGCCTCTGATGCAGCTTTAACGGCTGTGCGCTGGTTCTGGCCCTTAATTCCCAGGTCCCTCATCAGTTTTGTGGTGGATGTTCCCACAAACCCTCTGCACCCAACCTCCACTGTGCGGACTTCCGCGTTCCAGCCACAATGTTTTGCTTCGGCAGCTAGGTCGGCATACCGCAGGTGCTTCCGCTCATATGCCTCCTCCATGGAATCCTCCCAGGGTACGGTGAGTTCGATTATGTATACCTTCTTTATGGAGGGGGACCAGAGCACCAAGTCAGGCCTCAAGGAGGTAGTGGCAATCTCTGAGGGGAACACCAGCTGTTTCCCAATGTCTGCCAGGATCTTCCAATCGCGCGCTAGGCACAGCTGGCTTCTCTCTGATGGTGTGGAGTTGCTCCTGGCAGCTGTAGCCCCTTCACGGATGAAGGCAGTTGCCCATGGTGTGGTTGAGGTGTTAGGCATTGGCAGTGACAGGGCGTTGATGCTGGATCGTTTTTCCTCCAGTGTGGCAGCAAGGCTCTTCAAAACTTGGTTGTGGCGCCAAGTGTATCGTCCTTGGGTAAGGCTGGTTTTACACCCGGTGAGTATGTGCCGGAGGGAGGCTGGCCTGGAGCACAGGATGCACCCAGGATATTCGCCAAACCACTGATGGAGATTAGTTGGTGATGGGAGGACGTCATATATGGCTCTGATGGTAAAGCTCAAATTCCTCGCTTCCATGGCCCATACATCCCTCCAGCTCAATCTCCTCCTTTCGACACTCTCCCACCGTGTCCACAGTCCCTGTTTGCTGAGGGCGACTGCCTTGGCCCATCTTGCCGTTTCCTCCTGACGCCGCACTTTCTCCACCACCATCTTCCTCCGTGCTGGAGCAGTGGCGTTTCTCCAGGCTGGGCGACTAGTTGTTAGTCCAAGGCCTCCTCTTCCTTGCTGAACGTTCCCCACAATATCAGCATGTCTAAGAGCTGCTGTTGCCTCCTCTACTGCTCTTGCTGGTCTCCACTTGTGCCCAGTAACCAGGGTCGGTGCATTTCCTCTGATCACCGGATCTTTGGATTCGTTCAAGGTCATCTGCAGACGTGTTTTAGCACACTTGAACTCCTCTGTGAGGCTGGTGAGGGGCAGCTTGAGGACACTGTCTCCGTAGAGGCTTATGGTGGTGAGGCAGCGTGGAACTCCAAGCCATTTCTTGATGTGGGCTGTGACTGTAATTGTATAAAAATTTATAAAAATGCTGTAAGTTATTATACAGTATGCTGTTAACTATTGTATTTTAAAATACAGTGCAAAAACAAGAACTGTAATTCATTTTACAGTATAAATATACTGTAAGTTATTATACGGTATGCTGTGAAGTACTGTTGTCAAATTTACAGTAATTTTACTGTGGAATAAAATACTGAAGCTTGCTGGATATTTGTTGCCAGTAAGTTACTGTTGATTTTACGTAAAAATTTTTACAGTGTACATGTTGTCACTTCTTCTTGAGTCTTTCCATCTTTGTCTGACTCCGTTTTAACATTAAAGGCAGAACTGTTTCTGTAATTTTAGTGTGTCTGCGTGAGGTAATAGCAGCTGCTCTTGAAACCCCGCCCTCTGCAGCAGCTCATTTGCATTTAAAGGGCCAGGCACAAAACAGTGCGTTTTTGCAAACCCTCAAAAAGTGACAACTTTAACTTGCTATATAAAAATATATGTTGGGTATTTTACGCTAAAACTTCACACACACACTCTGGGGACATCATAGATATATTTTACATCTTGTGAAAACAGCCTTTTTCCACCTTAGAAACATTGCTAAGCTACGTAATATGCTATCAGTTTCTGATGCAGAAAAGTTAGTTCATGCATTTATGACCTCGAGACTAGATTACTGTAATGCTTTATTAGCTGGTTGTCCTGCATCCTCAATAAACAAGCTACAGTTAGTCCAAAATGCCGCCGCTAGAGTTCTTACTAGATCAAGAAAATATGATCATATAACACCGATTTTATCATCACTGCATTGGTTACCTATAAAGTTCCCTATTAATTACAAGGTATTGCTACTGACTTATAAAGCCCTAAACGGCTTAGCTCCAGTCTATTTAACGGATCTTCTATCGCCCTATAATCCATCGCGCTCTTTAAGATCACTAAATTCAAGGCTTTTGGTCATACCTAGGATATCCAAAACCACCAAAGGAGGGAGAGCATTTTCACATTTAGCTCCAAAACTCTGGAATAGTCTTCCTGATACTGTTCGTTGCTCAGACTCGCTCTCCCAGTTTAAAAATAGATTAAAGTCGCATCTCTTCAGCCAGACATTCATATAATATTTTTAATCTTACAGTTCAAACTACAATCCGGCCTCTAGTTCATAAATGCCAGAGGAGAACTGGCCCCCGACTGAGCCTGGGTTCTCCCAAGGTTTTTTTTTCTCCATTAGGTCACCTGATGGAGTTTTAGGACACCATTAGGTCACTTGATGGAGTTTTTCGGTTCCTTGCCACTGTTGCCTTTGGCTTGCTCAGTTGGGGATATTTTGGGGATATTTAATTAAATTTTATCAATCAATAAATTCCACTAGAAACAAACTTTTTATTTTTATTTAATACTGTGAAGCTGCTTTGATACAATCTGTATTGTGAAAAGCGCTATACAAATATACTTGACTTGACATTTTACCACCCCTTTAAGATATATACATTTTCAGTGGACTCAAATGAAGTAAGTTCACAATACTATCAGTATAATACTAGTTTTGAACTCAAACTGTTTGAAGCAATCGGTTTCCAAAATGATATGAGTTACCTTCCATGTGGTATTTTTACGGTAACATACTGTAAAAAAGGAGAGCTGTAAATTACCAGTAAAGGGCTGTAAATTAACAGTACATTGATGGCAACCACAGCTGCCAGTAGATTACTGTTATTTTACAGCGCAATTTTTTACAGCGTAGTTCCTGGAGCAAGTGGATCATTGGTTTGATCTTATGTCATCTCACCATCCAATTACAGCACTGAGCAGGGTCAAGATGGAGTATGAAAAGGCCATCATCATCCTACAGGATATCATCCATCTGTTCCATTGGATGAAGATTGGTCATAAGAGATTTTGGAAGCCTGTTCAAACAGGCGTGATAATGGCAACAAAATCAGTTTTTGGCATACAGGGAGAAATGGTTCACACAAGACTGCCTTGAAAATACATTCAGCTGTGTGAGGTCTAAAAATCCCATACCAAGTCCAGTGGAATTACATCATGCACTGAGAATTATATCTGTAGGGCAGTTCCTCACCACCATCAGGTCTGGGAGCTACCAGGAAGATGACAGTAGCTTTTTGGCAGACTTCCTGGACACAGTGAAACAAAATGTCACTCCATCAGACAGAGTGGAACAGCTGATGGTGGAGAACAGAACAGCACCTGACCTCACAAAAACTGAGAAATGTATTATCTTCCATCTTGCAGGCTACATTGTCCACAAATTAATCAGATTTGCCAGCATCTGTGGAAAATGCAAAACTGCAACACAGCACCCCGATGACAATCCTGCTTGAGATAACAGCATCATAAGCCCCTTTCACACAGCGCGCTGATCCCGGGAAATTGCCGGTAAATTGCCAGAACGCCTTCTGTGTGAACGCAAACACGACCCGGGATTGATGCCGGCATCGATGCCAGGTTGGGGACCTAGTAACATTGCCGTGTTCAGTCTCAGGAACGCGCGCTGTGTGAACAAAAGGCATTTCAGTGCCTTTCATTCAGTTCAGTACTATTAATTTCAGTCAGGACCACTTGAGTCAAAAATATCATAGACAATTATTTTAGTCAAATTTTCCAAATTTTGATTTGCATGATTGTTAAAGTTACATTTTGCGGAATGGCTCTGTTCTGAATTTCCCATCCTTTTCATGAGCTCCACGAAAGCTAGTCAGGGAACAGCAGCAGCTTCTGGGGACAATCTCCCATTTAAACTGGGAAAGCAGCAAAAAAATAAAAATCCCACCCAAACAGACCATACCAGGCAATAATCTGCTGCTAAATCTTGCTTCCTGCTAAATTGAAGAGTCAGCAGAGGATCAAAATGAGCGTTTCAAGAAGCCAATCTATTTAGTTAAAAAGAATAAGCCAATAGATCTACATGAAGCTAGCAAGAGGAATGAAGCTAGAGCTAATTAAGCTGTAATTAAATAAGCCCATTAGTTACTGAAGCAATATTTATTTCAACTACAGATCACAAGCATCACTCATAGCTTTCTGAGCCTCAAGGATGGCTCGAGTATCTGGCCGGAAATGTCCCCAGAGTATGTATGTGAAGTTTTAGCTCAAAATACCCAACAGATCATTTTTTTACAGCATGTTTAAATTGTCATTTTTTGGAGCTCAGAAAAACGTGCTGTTTTAGTGTGTGCCCCCAGAGGGAGCATCATGAGCTCGCGCTCAGAGCCAGGACAGGACAACGACAATCTCATCTGATAATATCAGAACAGAAACTCTCAGTTGCGGTGTTCATTTCGACTCGGAGTCGGACAATAATGCCCACAGAGCCAGAGAATATATGCTGTATGGAGATAGAACAGGTATAGTTTAGTTTAATTATGGTTATAACTTATTTGTCATCTGCTTTTATCCACTATTAATACAAGCCTGCTGTAGCAGACCTCGTCCGAATGATGACCAAAATATACTGATGAGTTCAGTGAAGTTTATTGTACATCACACAAAAGATGAAGCGTTAGTTTTACTCCAGAGAATCACTGTAAGAGCTGAATAAACACAGTATAAGAAGTGAGCATTAAAGTCTTATCCATAAACTCTCTCTCTCTCCCTTTCATTATCATCAACATACACAGCGAAGTACACAAAACACTCGTTACAATTAACAGTAAACAAATATACACACCTTTTCAGTGGGTGCTAAATAAACTGGTAAACCTTATATCCGTAAAATGACTCGATGAGCTGTGATAAAGTGCGTGCTCTCACTTTCATTTCTGCCGTGGTCAGTAACGTTAGTCCTGTCACTCCGGAGACTGTAAGCTGGATCACAAACAGTACAGATCCATCCTCGAGTAACAACGAGAGTATGAAGACTGCTATGTTCATTCTTACATCCAACAATAACACACCTCAATCGCTTAGGAGACATTCTTGTCTATAGCTGCTCAAGCGTCGAACAATGGTGGACTCTGTGTCCAGCTCACTCAGGGCGGGTCTATGCTCAAACTGCAGTGTCAATCAACCGTCGTGGGCGGGGCCTGTGCAATTCTACGTCACATTGCATAGAATCTTAGAACAGCTCATTCTGAGACAGTGCTTATGATTTATTGAGATTGTAAAAAAAACACTGGGTGGATTTTTATCATTCTAGGGTGGTTTTGCTCACACACTGCCAACACACATTTATGTTCAAACACCATGTAAAAGTGAATTTTGCTTAATAGGTGCCCTTTAAGGGTAGAAACAGGAGTAGAGGAAGCTGCAGTTGTAGCAGCCCCTATGCGCAATGAATGAGCCGAATAACACTCTGGTGGAAGCCCGCAGTATTGACAAAGCAGGCGGAAACAGGATGCAAACCAGGCTTTGGACATAGGCTTTTCCTCCTCCGTCGTAAATAATGGGTCCTCCAGACGAGCTGTGGACGCCCCCTGAGATAAGCCAACATAGACGACAGAGGACAAAAAGCAGAGCATTTATTCATTTATTTATTTTTATCGTAGTTTTTCATCCAATACAAGTCAATGGAGTTGGACAAAAACTACGATGAAACCTGTTGGAAAGCATCTTTTGCAGCGATTTTTGTGTGAGCATATCAGTGAACACCCCTGACCACTCGGTGAGTTTCACGTCTTTGTAAACGAAAGTTTAATGCGTTTTAGGAAGGATTATTCCAGTGCACCTATGCAACCATTGTGGAGGTGGGGGGGGTGCAACCACAGAAACCGAAAATTCTCGGGCCAGCAGCATTTGTCCAAATTTCAATCATAACCATTGTATTTCATCAGAAACGATCTGAAAACAGGGCTTTTTAAGTGTAAAATACCGAACTTGTCCTTTAAGATCATAACAACGATGGATCTCATGCAGAGACTATAGAGCTATTACAATCAATAATGTAACAACATTATCAAGATAAGACTCTAAATGAGCTCAGTAAATAAGGCAACTACATGATGATTATGTAATCATCAATATATAGCCAACATCACCTGATTCATTTTCTCTCTGATTTTCTTGCCATAATCAATGTGTTTTATAAACACAGAGTTACAGCAGGCAGAGAAAAACTAATGTTCAAAGTCAAGGGTCAAGACCCCAATAAAGGAAATACTGATCACCATCATGGTAACTTCAAATGAAACATTAAATCATCAACATCTACACCTTTGTTAATTCTCAAACAGACCTGTAAACGTCTGACAGAAATAAAGTCAGTCTGGTTAGTAACTAGATGTACCGCATCGCGGTACAAAATATGACCGCCGCTCAGGCCTGCACTGGCTTTCCACAAAAATAAATGACGTGGAGTAATTTGGCTGTATTGCGTGTTTATGTATATACCTAAAAAAAGTAATAGTATGTGCATGTCTGTCTGTGTGTGTGTGTGTGTGTGTGTGTGTGTGTGTGTGTGTGTGTATGTGTGTGTGTTTGTGTATGTGTGTGTCTGTGTGTGTGTGTGTGTGTGTGTGTGTGTGTGTCTGTGCGTGTATGTATGTGTGCGTACATGTGTGCGCGTGTGTGTTTGTGTGTGTGTGTGTCTGTGCGTGTGGATGTCAGTGTGTGTGCATGCTTGCGTTTGTTTGTATTCCTGCATGTGTGTGTGTGACAGTATCATCCTAAACCAGCAACCCTTCGCTCAACAGCACCATCTACAGGCCGATGAGTGTACAGTCACTAAATGTGCACATAAATGAATTTATTTTATACCCCCCCATGGATGAAATTCTACAAAACTTAGCAGAGGATACCCCCAGAGGATGTCAAGTTAATCATACACATGAAATATGGTGCAGTTCTGAACATCTCCACTGAAGATAGGGGCGATTAAAGCAGAATAATATTGCATTTTCATTTTTTATGGGAGGGGCGCAAATCACAAATGAGTGATTATGGGCTAGGTTGATGTGGGCCCTTAAGAGCAACATACCATAAAAATTTCTTCATCCTCGGTGCCACGGTTCAGGTAGTTATTTAGGAAAAACTGAATTTTTTGGGGTTTGGGGGGGCCCAGCGCGGGGGGGGGGGGGGGGGGGGGTGGGAGTGGCCCCCGGGGACCAAACGAAATTTTTCCGTAGAAGTCTAGTGGGGCTACATGCCCACCAAATTTCATGTTCCCCGGTGTTTCGGTGTCCCTGGTATCGTTGACGAAAAATTTACGGGGGCCCCAGCGCAGGGGGGGGAAGTGGCCCCCGGGGACCAAACGAAATTTTTCCGTAAAAGTCTAGTAGACCAACATACCATAAAAATTTTTTCATCCTCGGTGCCACGGTTCAGGTAGTTATTTAGGAAAAACTGAATTTTTTGGGGTTTGGGGGGGCCCAGCGCGAGGGGGGGAGTGGCCCCCGGGGACCAAACGAAATTTTTCCGTAGAAGTGTAGTGGGGCTACATGCCCACCAAATTTCATGTTCCCCGGTGCTTCGGTGTCCCTGGTATCGTTGACGAAAAATTTACGGGGGCCCCAGCGCGGGGGGGGAAGTGGCCCCCGGGGACCAAACGAAATTTTTCCGTAAAAGTCTAGTAGACCAACATACCATAAAAATTTCTTCATCCTCGGTGCCACGGTTCAGGTAGTTATTTAGGAAAAACTGAATTTTTTTGGATTTGGGGGGGCCCAGCGCGGGGGGGGAGTGGCCCCCGGGGACCAAACGAAATTTTTCCGTAGAAGTCTAGTGGGGCTACATGCCCACCAAATTTCATGTTCCCCGGTGCTTCGGTGTCCCTGGTATCGTTGACGAAAAATTTACGGGGGCCCCAGCGCGGGGGGGGAAGTGGCCTCCGGGGACCAAACGAAATTTTTCCGTAAAAGTCTAGAATACCAACATACCATAAAAATTTCTTCATCCTCGGTGCCACGGTTCAGGTAGTTATTTAGGAAAAACTGCATTTTTTTGGGTTTGGGGGGGCCCAGCGCGGGGGGGGAGTGGCCCCCGGGGACCAAACGAAATTTTTCCTTAGAAGTCTAGTGGGGCTACATGCCCACCAAATTTCATGTTCCCTGGTGTTTCGGTGTCCCTGGTATGGTTGACGAAAAATTTACGGGGGCCCCAGCGCGGGGGGGGGAAGTGGCCCCCGGGGACCAAATGAAATTTTTCCGTAAAAGTCTAGTAGACCAACATACCACAAAAATTTCTTCATCCTCGGTGCCACGGTTCAGGTAGTTATTTAGGAAAAACTGAATTTTTTGGGGTTTGGGGGGGCCCAGCGCGGGGGGGGAGTGGCCCCCGGGGACCAAACGAAATTTTTCCTTAGAAGTCTAGTGGGGCTACATGCCCACCAAATTTCATGTTCCCCGGTGTTTCGGTGTCCCTGGTATCGTTGACGAAAAATTTACGGGGGCCCCAGTGCGGGGGGGGAAGTGGCCCCCGCGGACCAAACGAAATTTTTCCGTAAAAGTCTAGTAGACCAACATACCATAAAAATGTCTTCATCCTCGGTGCCACGGTTCAGGTAGTTATTTAGGAAAAACTGCATTTTTTGGGGTTTGGGGGGGCCCAGCGCGGGGGGGGAGTGGCCCCCGGGGACCAAACGAAATTTTTCCTTAGAAGTCTAGTGGGGCTACATGCCCACCAAATTTCATGTTCCCCGGTGCTTCGGTGTCCCTGGTATCGTTGACGAAAAATTCAGTAAGGTGACAAAAAAAAAAAAAAAAAAAAAACTTTGACAATCCCTATATGACCGCTTTCGTAATAAGTGAAGCTGGTAATGCTGTTTGTGGAGTTGTTTAATCCTCCTCAGCTGAGATCTTCACAGATTTAATGTCTTATTTTATCTTCAGTGGATTTCATCTAA
Source organism: Leuciscus idus (assembly GCA_021554675.1). Taxonomy (NCBI): domain Eukaryota; kingdom Metazoa; phylum Chordata; class Actinopteri; order Cypriniformes; family Leuciscidae; genus Leuciscus; species Leuciscus idus. The sequence goes on from CM038630.1 coordinate 32,847,529, forward strand.
GGATGTGGCTGAAGTCAGTTGTAGTTCTTCTTGTATCTCTATTCCCAGAATTCCCTGTGTGACACTTCACATTTGATGTTATTTCATTTAAACAATTATGTTTCTTCTTAGTTTTTGTTACCAGTTATGTACATTTGGGGTTTATATTGCATTATATATTGTTTAATGAATGTTTATGGCATTATTTGGAGTCATGTGTGTGTCACCATGATGGTGTTTTGTATTTGTGTGTATGACACTGTCCACCTATATATATTTATTTATTAGTGCGTGCCTCAGCTTGTGGAAAACTAATGGTGAACTTTGAATCATAATGTGGTTTTTCTTTTTTACCACCTGTATTATTATGGTGGTTATCATTACAAAGATATAAAGCAGATTTTAATAGTTTAGTGAAAATGAATAATAATATTTATCGGCTAATGAAACATAAGGGTTGTCCCGTAAAAACTAAAAGGTTGCTACTGTATTTTAATGGTAAATTACTGGGAACCACAGCTGATGTTTTGTTTATTATTATTTATTTTTTTTTTTTTGTAAATTTAAGTCCAAAGTAAGGTTGCTACCATATTTTTTACGGTAAAATACTGACATTTACAAGCTTGCATAGTTTTCCCTCTTCACCCGCCATTGTATTCAAACCTTCTTCTTCTGTAAATATGAAATAATGTACAATACTTGCAGTATTGCCCCCATCAACAACCAGGGCTTGACATTAACACCCGCCAACCCGCCAAATGCGGGTGGATTTTGCTCGTGGCGGGTAACATAGTCACTCCAATTAGCCACTGTGGCGGGTTGAATAATTGTAGTCTTTTCAAAAGGCATCTGAAATAAGTGTGACACTACGACACTACAACTCCCATAGGGCTGTCAACGAATATTCTAAATTCGAATATATATTCGAATAGTTTTAAAAAACAGAATTTCGAAGGTGAAAATGAATATTCGAATGTGGAAAAACGCCCGCGGTAGCAGAGGCGCGGCTGTCTGCTTTGCGAGTGGGCGCGCTGCCTGGGGGGTCAGGGACAGGTAACAGGAAGAAGCGTTAACGTTAAACAGAAACATTACTAAAGTGTAGGCTACTGTAATGACTGAATAGATATTACATGAATAAGGTAGGTTAGATACAGCAGTTTCATGCACTGCAGGCTTCCACTGGTTTGATTATTTACCGTTTCATGTCAAGGAAAAGTTCCATGTTTACCACAGCACAGCTCGCTCGGAGCGTTCAATGTCGGTTCTATATAGGCTAAAAACTTCAATTATTGTTAATAATATTTGTTTCAATCACTGAATGAAGCCTGCTATATAAGAGTCGCGACCTTAAATTGCTTGCACAAAACTCTTGATCAGCACTCAACATTTGCTTATTGTTGTTGTTCATTTAAACCAGTGTTTCTCAACCTTTTTTGGGCCAGCGCCCCCTATCCAATATCCAAATCCCTGAACGCCCCCCACCCCTAAACTAATAAGCGACCAGGAACGAGTGAGAGTTAACAGTTGCAAAAAGTGCAAAATTATCTTTTATTAATACAATTGAACAATACTCCACAGTGATTCATTCAAAAAACAAGCTATAAACTGCATTGGCATAGCAATACCAGTGTTTCTCACAGGATTTTTGGAAAATCTGTGGTGAGTGGACCTCGGGCCTTCTAGGGGGGTCCCCCCCCCCCCCCTAAGAAATTTGTGTGCATTTTAATGTTAAATTAAATAAATCTGGTGCACTTTGAGAGTTTAACATTAAAAGTGCCAACCCATATTCAGTGTGCAAATTAAACAAAGAAAAAATTCAAACCTATTTTACTTTTAGTTAGTGTCTACATTACACTACTACATAATAATAGTTATAATATTAATCCCATGACAGTAATAGCCATATATTGTAAAACAAATGCACTGAAAAATAAAGGACGGTCATTAAAGCGGTAATGTTTGCACTTAGGTTTTATTACGCATTTAGGAGAGTATTGCAAGAAGCTGCTTACATTAACCTTACTTTCGAAAAAAATAAAAATACAATCATGATTTTTCATGAAAAATTATGTTAGAATTGTAGGCCTAAAAATACATTGGTATCAGCTTGTTTTCATCAATGGTATAATTAATACAATTACAATTAATTTGGTTTGTCGTGATTAATTTGTGTTCATAATCAGTAAAAAAAATCTTCTAACAAGATTAAACACATATGAACAATTAAATTATTATTGTATTATTAATTATGTTTATATCTTGAAACTACCCAAGCAGTGTTTCCGCTCAGATGTGATGGCGGAATGAATACATTACCAAAATGTGATTGCAGAATATATTTAAATTATCCATCAAATTGTCATTTTCTTCTTACTGTCTTGCGAGTTAACAATAATGCCTGACCAGTAAATTACTTGGTGAACAAAGAAAACATTTTGGCATTAGGGATTGGAATTTGTTAATGCCTAAAAATGTAAAAGTTTTACCTTATAAATAGAATTTAGTTAAATTAATTTTAAAATTCGTCGCCAGAGTGAATGGGAACATGATTTATTGAAAATATTTGAAAAGATATAAGTGTTTCTTAAGTCAATATTTTTTAATGGCTTGTCAACTCTCCATTCCTCTGCTGCGTGATTCTAGTCAGCGCTGGATTCTAGTCAGTGCTTGAGCGCTGGTCTATGACTGGAAAAATAATAGAGTCGTTGCAAAAGTAACGATAGGCTACATGTCGCTTTAAACTGGAAGATTTTAAAATGTTAGACATTCTAAACTTTTGAATAAGAAATAATATCAAGTCGTCAAAATACAACTCGTCAAAACTCCGCGAATCACAACAAGCGCGAGCGGTGAGAACACTCACAGCATATACACATACCTGAACTTGACTGCACATCATATTTTTGACATTATTGATACTGCTTTCAATCGTAATGCAATAGAAATGAACACAAAAAACCTGCCTATAGTGCCTACCTACAACACTGACGGTGGACTTGCGGTCAGGATAGAGCGGCTGCGGGCGAATGTTTTGGGGGTTTTTTGCGCGCGCTGCTGACGTATTCTTTCACGCGCACCATAGACGCGCGTGCACACACAATATGATATGATATCACACTCTGCGCATATGTTTTACAACATAATTTAACAAAAACATAGTCCTAACACTTTTTAAATAGCCCACTTAAAGTGTTTATTACAACTAAATTACTAAATGCTTAAAATGAATAAAAGTAAATGAACAAAAATTTGCGTTACATATTTAAACTCGTGAACGCCCCCCTTTTACACCTGAACGCCCCCCTTTCAAAAATCTTGCTTCCAACGCCCCCCGTTGTTCTCTGAACGCCCCCTGGGGGGCGGTACCGCCCCCGTTGAGAACCACTAATTTAAACCGTTATGTGCAGAGAGCGTGACGCCTCATTCGCGCCGCAAGACCTCCAGACGCGCGTAAACGCGTCTTTACCATAGACTGTAAAAAGGTCTTTACACTCGCGCCAGACGCTCTATTCGCGCATGAGGGTGAGGGTGAGAGAGAGAAAGAGTGCCTGCGAGTGAGCGAGCGAGAGTGAGGTCTGCGGTCTTGGCCATTAGTTGATTTACTTGTTTTTGTGTAGGTAATAGGTTGTCAAATGTGTTTAAACTTAAATAAACTACCTATACAAGTAGTTATGTCTCTTTGTATTAATTTGCCCTGTTATTGACGTAATGCGAGTCATTGACAAAATGCGCAACCATGTTCGAATAGTTCGAATATAGGCTATGTGTTTTTTTTTTAGAGAGAATATTCCAACGTCATTTTTGAGCAATTTTGACAGCCCTAATGAGTATTACATGCACACAGTGTATGCCGGTGGAGCTATGTGGCGATATGTAATATAATACATGGTTTTATTTTAAAAAAGGAGCTTTACACACAACCTTATCAGAGCTAATGATAATGACCTGTTTTGTGTAGCTAGTCTTGATTTGGGTGTGTACAGTGGTTTTACATTTAAAAGGGTTGTAAATCTAGTTCAAGTAAATTTTAGCACGCCATAGTCGACTTTTAAAAGGTTATTTCACAAAAACAAAAATGTGGCTAGTAAAAATGCTGTGTGGCTAGTAACTTTGGAAAACCACTAGCCACATTGGCTAGTGAGCAAAAAAGTTAATGTCAAGCCCTGTCAACAACGCATAGTATTGCATGCAACGGTGCGTCGCATATCAAAAACTGGGATGACACATTTTGCTACGCATAGACGCATAATGGCGGCCGAAGCGTAGCGATGCGTAGCCTTGCAGGCGCGTATGCGTATCGATGCGTTGACTCTGTAAGAGCCCTTACTGAGATTGAAAAGGAGGTTCTCTGCGCTTCTGTAATCCACAACAATCCGGTGCAACCAAGGCAGGACAAAACAGAGCAGAAAAAAAGGGAATCGCCGGTGCAGCACAGATGTCTACTTAATAAAAAAAAATTTTATTTAAGGTGCATAACAATGACTTGACTAACGTTTCGATGTAGTTACATCTTCATCATAGTCCTTGGAGAGAATGAGCAATGCAGCCATTAATAAGGATCATCACCAGGTGTGATAAAGGGGGCGTTGGCCACCCAAACATACACCCATCTAAACCAAGGCACAAATCAGTCATTAAAGGGCAAGTACCCACACACAGGTAAAAAAAAAACAGAGGAAAACAAAACAAATATAAATATAGACAAAGTTCACAATACAATGGGAATAAAAGTATATTCATGTTAAATACTGAATTTTAATATGCTTAAGTGTTTAGAGAAAGCATTATAAACTCAATTCTTCATTTAAACCTAGAGGTTCTAGAGTGTTAAGTGTATGTATCCAAAACGCTTCCCTACATAGGAGTTTATTGATAATATCACCACCTCTGGGTGAGGGTGTGATTTTCTCAATTCCCCAAAACTTCAATGATGCAGGGGAACCATGATTGGCCTGCTTATAGTGCCTTGCCATGGCATATGTTAAGTTCTGGGTACGTGCTGTTTTGTGTTCAGCTATCCTTAATTTAAGTTGACGTTTTGTTTGACCTATGTACACCAGTCCACAGGGACACTTTAGAAGGTACACTACGTGAGTGCTGTTACAATTAATAAATGAAGAAATAGAATATTTCTTACCAGTGCGGGGATGTGAAAAGTCTTTCGCATTGGTCGAATTGGAGCACTGCGCACAGTTGCCACATTTATAGAAACCCAGAGGTGGGCTGGGAAGCCAAATAGTCGAGGATGGGATAGTCATATCTGAGTGGACCAATCAGTCGCGAATGTTACGAGCGCGTCTGAATATGAACCTAGGCGGCTCAGCGCAGATGTCTTTAAGTGTCGGGTCACTGTTAAGAACATGCCAATGTTTGCGAATGATGTTCTTTATTCTTCATGCTGCTTCCTGCTGCTTCCCTTACTGAGAGTTTCTGATATTATCATCATTCCGTGAGATGAAATTGTCCTGAGAGACTGAGCGCGAGCTCATGAAGCTCCGCCCCCTGTGTCGTCCAGCAGCAGCTTATTTGCATTTAAAGGGCACACACTAAAACAGCGTGTTTTTCTGAGCCCCAAAAAATGACAATTTAAACATGCTGTAAAAAAAATATCTGTTGGGTATTTTGAGCTGAAACTTCACATACACACTCTGGGGACATCAGAGACTTATTTTACATCTTGTGAAAAGGGGCATAATACGGGACCTTTAATGGAAAATGGTATGATATTGTCAGAATTTAGCCTTTTTTTACAGCAAGGGTTAACAGTGTAATATTACCGCCCCTTAATCTGCACGTTTCCGCCATTTGGCTTTCGCAAGCGACAACAGTGTAACCAGTTCTAATGCAATGGCAAAAGTTCGAGCAAAGCATGCAAATTGTTCTGTTGTTGGCTGCACAGATGAGCACAGAACAATCTTTGACCAAAAAATGTCACAGCTGTCTTATAAAGACCTCAGGGAACTGTCAACTTGTGTAAAAGTTAAACATGACAGTCGATGAGATTAACCAATGTAACTCAACAACTATATCCATGTATCCACTACCCATTCAGAAACGTCCAGGTGCCTCTAAAAGTTACAATCTTCCTGAGTCTCTCCCCAGCTAGCAATTAGGAGCGGGCCGCTTCCGTAAAACCTGAGGCGCTGTTGACTGAGTCGTGGCATCGGCTGAGTCGTGGCAACCGCAATTAGGCCTAGTCATTTTGCAGGCATCCTACCGCACTTACAACTTTGTTAACTTTTGGCTTGTCGACCAATGGTGGGTAACAGAAACAAAATGCCGGCCAAAATATTTTTCTACCGTAACATAATTTTTAAGATGTAGACTATAATCCTGTGTTTACTAGGGTTGGTATGGGATGGGATGGGATGGGTAGCCTACATGTACAACGTCTTGTTAGCTACATTGAGTCTGCAATACATTTTACTGGCCAATTAAAAATGTTACCAGCATTGACCGGTGACAGCTGTTAATTTTAAACTCTGGGTCAGCTCAGACCCTTTTTACCAGTATGAAGCCAATTTCAACGGTTACTGCAGCAAGCGTCAAGCACGCATGCTCAGCTCATCACTGGAGTGACCTGTGCACAACTATGGGTGAGATAAAACTCATCATCTGACAAAAGCCCTATTCGCACAGGATAAGTATTACCTGGTGACCTCTAGTCATTTGTAATAATTGCAGAGGTTGTTCTTAGGGTGCTTTCACACTTGGTTCGATTGCCTGTTCCGAACCCGAGTACGATTGCTCCCCCCTCCCCCTGCCCCCGATGGACTGTGTTCACATTATATTATTTGTATCCGAACCGCGGTACGCTTACGTCATCAAGCTGCAGCTGGCGCGTACTCGTGTTGCTTGGTAACCGCTATGAAAAGGCGTCAAAATGGATAGAATTTCCTCACTTCACATTTGTGACCCTGGATCACAAAACCAGTCTTAAGTCGCACAGGTATATTTGTGGCAATAGCCAACAAAACATTGTATGGGTCAAAATTATCGATTTTTCTTTTATGCCAAAAATCATCAGGATATTAAGTAAAGATCATGATCCATGAAGATATTTTGTAAATTTCCCACCTTAAATATATAAAAAAAAAAATTTTGTGAGTGGATGCAGCACAATCGCCTATAGAAATGGACAACTTTAAAGGCGATTTTCTCAATATTTCGATTTTTCTGCACCCTCAGTTTCCAGATTTTCAAATAGTTGTATCTAGGCCAAAAATTGTCATATCCTAACAAACCTAATATCAATGGAAAGATTATGTATTCAGCTTTCAGATGATGTATAAATCTCAATTTAAAAAAAAATTACACATAAGACTGATTTTGTGGTCCAGGGTCACATTTGTTCTTCTTTTTTTGAACCTTTGGTTTTGTTTTCAAAGAAAAGATACAGAAACACACTTGCGTCTGTCTGCCGCAAAAGTATTAAAACCGTTCCAAAGACAGCGGGATGTCCGCCCGCCCGCCGAAGACAATTTCTGTGGAGGCAAGCAGAAATCATCTCTCTGCTTGCAGTGCGTCAATCCCGCTTTTCGTCAAGGTAAGTAGACCCTTTTACAGTTGTTAAACACACACGCATGCAGGCACGCACCAGATTATACGTCATCAATAGCGGTTCACTTCCGCGATTTGGTACGATTGCGTTCATATCAGCAGCGAATTGTACCCGAGTTCACATGAACTGTACCCCAGACCACCTTTTTAAGCGGACTCGAGTACGGTTCGCGGGTGCGCACCCGAGTTCGGAAAACAGCGTTCACATCATCCAAACGAACCGAATTCTGACGTCATTCGAACCCGGGTGCGCACCAAAAGTGCTAGTGTGAAAGCGCCCTTAATCCCATGCGAATCGGCCATGTCTGTAATTTGTCAAGTTAAAATTCCCCCGCAAATGACCAAACATATTTCGCCGAACACCGAGGTCCTGTGATAATTTTATATTAAGTTAAAAATCACCTGTGATAAATTAGTCACGTGCGAATTGGCATCTCTGTGATTTGACAGGGTCGTTTATAATATTTTCAAGGTTTTTGTTTCCTGTGCGCTTTTTTATCCATCTTTTGTGAAGAATGGAGGCTGTGTTGGAGTGTTTTGATAGTATTTTGGGTGCTGGGTCATATCGCTATACACCATACAACTATACAATTTGCAGAAAGAGAAAGTTGAAAATCATCAGAAGGGCAAAAACAAAAAAAGAATGATTAGATGGAGATGAATGACATATATAGCAGCATGAGGTAAGGAACATTCTTCTGTTTATGATATATCATACAGCTAGACCTATAACGACAAGAAATGTCCAAGCAATAGCCTATTATTGACATCATATCCGGGAGCTAAGTCAGTAAATTCTAGTAAAATCACAGGCTTCGCTTATCCGTGCGAATGCACCACACAAAATTCAGATGTCGGGGGATAATTTCTAAATCACACAAGGTCCCCAGATATTACTAATCCAGTGCGAATAGTGCTTTATAATCATCCCTTTTCGATCCTGCACAATTACGGTGAACTTGAGGTAAGTCTTGCGTTCCATTTGGCGATGACGATGGGATGTTGAGACTTCTTCATCTGGTTGAGAAAAAGCTACACCACATCAGTGATCACATCTTCTGTTCATCTGTTGTACTGTAGGGTACAACTGAACAAACTGTTTAGACGAGGAAGAAGAACATGAACACGATAGAGACATGTACAGGGAAGAGCAAGAAACGTCTCGGTTACCAATGTAACCCACTTAGTCGATCGTACCGACTGATGGGATCACGCCAGGGAGCCAGATGTCTTCGATATAGTATACAAATCAAGCCAAATGAGCTTTGGCAGGTGCGCAATCCACGCCCCGCCCTGCAGCGCGGGTATAACAGGGAAGTGGATTTTTATTTTTATTTTTTTTTTACCTTTATTTAACCAGGTTACTCGGTTGAGAACAAGTTCTCATTTGCAACCGCGACCTGGCCAAGATAAGGCGCAGAGTACAAGGCGACATGAAATTACACATGACATACCAACATTCAACTGCACAGCCATAAATATAGAAGACATTCAGATTCAGTTAAAAAGTATTGGACATTGTATAAAAATAAAAATTGAAAAACTTGATCATTTAAAAATGTAAAATGGCAGTGCAAGAGAAATGGCAGTAGGATAATAGTATAGTCCAACATGGATAAATTGATAATGTGCAAATAAATGCAATGACAGCCATTTAGTTGAATATGTGTAAAAATACATAAGTCTTTGTTCACAAAGAGCATCAACATGTACAGTGGTCCGTCAGTAAATTTGAGAGTAAAACTTTAAAAGTAGTGATCGAAACAGTGGATTCTAATTTGAGAGACTTTTGTAAAGTGTTCCAATCATTTGCAGCAGAAAATTTACAAGAAGAGCGGCCAAAAGAGGTGCAGGCTTTTGTAGGGTCTAGAGAGATATATTCACTCAAACGCAAGTTAAATACAGGCACTAATATGGTTATTAAAGTACTTAGGTAAGATGGTGTTTTGCCTAGTATGAACTTGTAAATTAACTGATACGAGTGATTTAGGCGCCGGTTGTGTAACGAAGGCCATCCAACTAGTGAGTAAAGAGTGCAGTGGTGGGTGTTATATGGGGCTTTAGTAATAAAGCGAATAGCACTGTGGTAAACAACGTCCAATTTCTTGAGTAAAGAATTAGAAGCAGTTCTGTAGACAACATCACTAAAGTCAAGCATTGGGATGATGGTCATTTTCACAAGGGCCTGTTTTGCAGGAAGAGTAAATGAAGCTTTATTTCGAAATAAAAACCTGATCCTGGACTTGACCTTTGACTGGAGATGGTTTATGTGGGTTTGAAAGGAAAGCGAGGGGTCTAGCCAGACCCCTAGGTATTTATCATGGAGCTGCCATCACTGCGAGCTACTGCCTATGGCAACTCTGAGGACTCGCCTGGCATATTTCACTGAGACTGCACCTCTGTCCGTTGTGGTGCCGCGCCGTAAAAAGCGCCGTGCTCAGCGGGTCCCGGAACCTTCCCCCACCCATCAAAGCTCGTCGGTTCGCCCTTCTCAGCTAGAATGCGCCCTTCTGTTTCGCTAGCATTCTCCGCTGTTGACGATGCTAAAAACAGAGGTTACCATTCGCTGCCGCCGGTCGAAGAAGCGATAGCAGCCCACCTATGCCCGCCCTCCGCTGGACGGCGAGCTAAGCTGGCTCTGCCTTCAAAAGCTTGCCGCATGACGTCAACCCTGCTTGGTCGCGCTTTCTCCGCCGCTGGGCAGGCTGTGTCAGCGCTGCATACTATGGCCACACTGCAAATTTTCCAGGCCGATCTCCTCCGAAAGCTGGACGAGAAAGGACCAGATGCAATTTGCGTGCCAGACTTGAGAAGTGCTACTGACCTCGCTGTGACTGAGAGACACCTATGGCTAACGCTCTCTGAGATGTCTGAGTCTGAGCGCGCCGCGTTCCTCAACGCTCCGCTTTCTCCCGCTGGCCTCTTCGGAACTTCCGTCAAAGATTTCGCGGAAAGATTCGCCGAGGTACAGAAAGCGTCACAGGCTATGAAGCACTTCCTGCCGAAGCGCTCCAGTTCTGCAGCAGGCCGTGCGAAACCGTCTGCTCAGAGCTCACAGCCTCAGCCTCCGCCCACCGCCGCCACTTCGCAGCGCCGACAGGCCCGAAGCGCGAGACCGCGCTCTCGTTTATCTGGCCGCCGCCCCGCGTGGGCCGCGGCCCAGGATTGCGGTAAAGCCCGAGGCCCCAAAGTTGTCCTAGCACGCCTAGGGAAACGACGGTGTCCAAGTCCCGCTGCGGCCGGACTTCCACCAAAACTCATCGCTCGTTCAGTTCCAAGAAATGTGACTGTTCCAGTGTATTTTGCAGTCAACAAGCCGGTTCCACTGTCCGCTTGCCTGCACACAAATGCCGTTTTCACGGCTACCCAGATAAATCCCACAAAGAGTGTATTTTCTGGTGTCCCGACCACGGCCGATGGTTTTATGAGTATAGACAAAATGCCCACTGCCCAGTGCCCATTCCTACACACAAGCACAGCCTGTCACACAGGGCTTGCGCACATAAAATCGACCCAGTTCGATTGCGCATTAAACGTAGCAGATGTGCCCACTGCCCACAATCACTACGTCCTGCATGTCTCGAGGTTTCTGTAAAAACGAAACCAACGTGCATTCGCTCTGCTCAGGCGGACAATGCTCTCGGTGTGGTAAATGTGCCCGCTATCCCGCGCCCACATCCGCACATAGACATGACAAGTCCTACGGGACTCGCCCAGCCCTCCCCCTCTCGGTTAACCACCGCAGAGGAGCCGAGCGCGGGCAATCTGCCCGCTGTTATCAGCGCACCCTCTGCCTCGAATGTCATAAGCGCGACGCTTGTGTTACAGCACACCGAAGCCCCTCTGTCGCTGAGCGACCAGAGCGCACTTCGCATTCAACCCCTAGCCATTCATGCAGATGCATGGGCGAGGCTACCCGGGGTTTCGAAGTGGGTGCTAGACATTATAAAAAGAGGCTATTCGCTACAGTTTCGCCGACGCGCGTCGAGACCACGGTAAAAACAGAAGTAGCACACCTACTTCGAGACGAAATTTTGAAACTATTGAGCAAAGGGGCCATAGAGCCGTTATCTCAAGCTCAGAGCGAAGGAGGGCTATACAGCAGATACTTCCTGGTACCGAAAAAAGACGGGGGTCTCAGACCCATACTAGATCTAAGACAACTGAACAGAGTGCTTGCAAAGCGACAGTTCAGAATGCTCACGACCAGAAAAATCCTCGCGCACATTCGCCGAGGAGATTGGTTTATGTCAATAGATCTGAAAGACGCGTATTTTCAAATACAGATAGCGTCACGTCACAGGCGATATTTGAGATTCGCCTTCGAGGACCAGGCATATCAGTACACATTCCTACCGTCCATTTACGATGTGCATGAACGCAGCGCTCGCACCCCTCAGGCTACAGGGCATGCGAGTATTGAACTACTTGGACGATTGGCTGATTCTAGCTCAATCTCACTCGGTGCTCATAGAGCACAGGACCATTTTACTCGATCACCTTGAGAATCTGGGTCTCAGAGTCAATTGGGCGAAGAGTTCTCTGCCCCCCAGACAGATAATATCTTTTCTGGGCACAGAACTGGACTCGCTGTCTATGATAGCGCGACTGTCACCACAGCGCGTACTAGACATTCAGCGCGCAGCGAGCTCTTTCCGCTGCGGCGCATCTGTCCCGCTCAAGAAATTTCAGAGGATGCTAGGTCTCATGGCCTCAGCATCATCAGTTCTTCAGCTGGGCTTGCTTCGCATGCGCCCGCTACAGTTCTGGCTGAAAGCGCGAGTGCCGCGCCGAGCGTGGGCTTCCGGTTTGCTTCGTCTCAAGGTCAATCAGAAATGCATCGCAGCTCTGAAACCTTGGAAAGCAAATGACTGGTACCAATCAGGTGTAAGCCTGGGGACTTCCTCGAGTGTGAAGGTAGTGTCTACGGACGCATCCACCTCGGGATGGGGAGCGCTGCTCGAGGGTAGACAACGCGCTGACGCGTTTTTGTCCCCAAATACGAGGACACCACGTCCTGGTCCGCTCGGACAACATGTCAGGTCCCTCAGGTCCCGAAACCTGCACAGGCTGACAGAACGCCTCCTGGTGTGGGCTCAGCGCAACCTGCTCTCGCTGAGAGCAGCGCATGTGCCAGGGCTCCTAAACGTAGGACCGGACAGACTGTCCAGGAACAATGTTCCGACAGGCGAGTGGTCTCTACACCCACAGACAGTCCAGCTGCTGTGGAAGAAATTCGGCAGAGCGGAAGTAGACCTGTTCGCGTCTCAAGAAAACGCTCACTGTCTGGAATTTTTCTCCAAGAGCAGGGACGCGCTGGCTTATGTATGGCCCCGCCGCCCGCTCTATGCCTTTCCTCCTGTCTCTCTCCTGCCTCAGGTGATAAAGCGGATCAGGGAAGAAGGATGCTCAGTGCTACTCGTAGCGCCGTTCTGGAAAAACCAACCCTGGTTCCCAGTTCTGATGCAGCTAGAGAGCACTGCCCCATGGCCAGTGCCAGTGAGGAGGGACCTCCTCTCTCAGGCCAAGGGCTCGATTTGGCATCCGCGCCCAGAGCTGTGGTCCCTTCATGTTTGGGCCATCAACGGGTACCCGCTGACCTCCCAAGCGGAGTGTTAAACACGATCACGCAGGCTAGATCTCCGTCTATGCGACGTCTCTATTCCTCGAAATGGTCAGTGTTCTCCAGCTGGTGCACAGCTCGTGGCGTGTCGCCCCCAGACTGTGGGGTGACGGAGGTTCTCTCCTTCCTACAAGAGCTGTTGGACAAGGGCAGGTCGCCATAGTTGACGCCATTGCGCTGGCGTACACTTCCAAGGGTATGCAGTGCCTGTTGGGTTTCAGAGCGCACTCCACAAGAAGCATGGCTTCATCGTGGGCCTGGTCAAGTGGGATTGCCTTGCAAGATATATGTATGGCGGCAGGCTGGGCCTCCCCGTCTACATTTATAAGGTTTTATAGCCTAGAGGTTCCCGCCTTACAGGCCAGGCTGTTGTCGGTCTAAATATACCAGTACTGTCTGTTCTGATGCTATCGGTTCAGAATACTGTGTCTGCTGAGCACTGCTCGATGAGCACTGCTCGCTGATCGACCGCAAAATGCTTATGGGCAAATAAATAAGACCCACAATTTTCCATCAGTTCAGGCCGTACTCCGCCCTGTCTGTATGATGTAATTTGCGTCTGAGGGACGCTGCTATATGTGGAAGAGCGCGGCTCCGCCCCTCCCTCTTCCCGGACTCCCTGTGAGTTCCCCTGGTGATTTTGCACTATATGAACCCCGAGCTTTCGCCCTTGGGTCTTTGGTGTCAGATCCCAGCACGCACGGCGTTTTACATTGGGTCCCCTAGCGTAAGATACTTACGCAGTACGAGAGACCTCTCGTAAGAGAACGTACTCGGTTACTAACGTAACCTCGGTTCTCTCTAGAAGAGGGAACGAGTACTGCGTATCTTGCCGTGCATGCACACGCTCTGGTTAGCTTCGGCGATGAAAAACCAGATATCAGCTGCCTGCGAGCTGGATTTATAGGCCTAAGCCACGCCCGTTTCGGCGGGACGTGGCGCAGTGGGCGCGAAGCACCCTCATTGGGTCTGACGTCACGCTAGGCCTCGCTCGATAGGCTGCTGCAGTTGCCGCAGAACAGCCAATAGACACACGAGCCGTCTTGCCTATGTCTGTATGCTGCCGCAAAATTAAGGATAATTTTTTGGCTTCAATATCTCGCGGAAAAGGGATTTTCCCCTAGCGTAAGATACTTACGCAGTACTCGTTCCCTCTTCTAGAGAGAACCGAGGTTACGTTGTGGAGATGGTGGTCTAGTGGGTTAAACCACTAAACTGGTAAACTGGTAAATCGAAGGTTTCTGGTTTGATCCCAGCAGTCACCACCAGTGTGTCCTTGAGCAAGACACTTTACTCCACGTTGCTCCAGGGGGATTGTCCCTGTAATAAGTGCACTGTAAGTCGCTTTGGATAAAAGCGTCTGCCAAATGCATAAATGTAAATGTAAATGTACGTTAGTAACCGAGTACGTTTTCCAATAAGAACACTGTGATTGACAGAATCGAAAGCTTTGGCCAAGTCAATAAAAACAGCAGCACAGTGTTGTTTTTGGTCGAGAGCTGTTATAACATCGTTTAGGACCTTTAGTGTTGCTGAGGTGCACCCATGACCAGCTCTGAAGCCAGATTGCATATCAGAGAGGAAATGATGTGACTCAAGATGACCTATTATCTGTTTGTTGACTTGACTTTCAAAGACTTTTGAAAATGCAGGGCAGGACGGAGATGGGTCGGTAACAGTTTGGGTCTGTAGTGTCCCCCCCTTTGAATAGGGGGACAACTGCAGCAACTTTCCAGTCTTTAGGTATCTCTGATTAAACACGTGACAGATTAAAAAGGCTGGTAATGGGTGAGGCAATAATTGCAGCTGACATCTTCAAAAAGAAGGGGTCCAGATTGTCAAGTCCAGCTGATTTATATGGGTTGAGGTTTTGTAGCTCTCTCAAGACATCTTCAGTTTGAATTTCAGCAAAAGAGAATTGTGGGTGGTTAGAGCCAGGTGCTAACGTAGGTGCTGTATAGTTGGGCCAGGTAGGTGCAGCCAGATGGAATGCATGGCCAGCCATAGTGAAGTGCTTATTAAATCCCTCTATTATAGTGGACTTGTTGGTGGTGACGATGTCTCCTAGCTTTAAAGCCGTGGGCAGTTGGGCGGAGGTGTTCTTGTTTTCCATTGATTTGACTGTGTCCCAAAACTTTTTTAGAATTGGTACTGCAAGAAGCAAATTTATGTTTATAGAAGCTAGCCTTAGCTTCCCTCACTGCCTGTGTGTACCGGTTCCTGATTTCTTTAAAAAGCTGCATATCATGAGGATTAATTGAGGCAAGTGCAGTCCGCCATAAAATGTTTTTGTGCTTGCTGAGGGCGGTCAATTCCGGAGTAAACCAAAGACTATATCTGTTTTTAGTTCTGAACTTTTTAAAAGGAGCATGCTTATTCAGGATAGAAATAAAAGCATCCTTAAAAAAGAACCAGGCATCTTCCACATATGGTATCAGGTCAATGTCTTTCCAGGATACCTGGGCAAGATCTATTAAAAAGGCTTGTTCGCTGAAGTGCTTTAGAGAGCGTTTGATGGTGATGAGGGGAGGTCTTTTAACTGCAGACCCATTACGAACACATGCGATGAGACAGTGATCACTTAGATCCTGACTGAAGACCGCTGGAGTATATTTTGAAGGAATATTAGTCAGAGTTATATCAATTAAAGTGCTTTTGTTTGCAGATTTTAAATTGTATCTAGTGGGTTCATTAATCATTTGTGTAAGGTTGAGTGCATCCAGCTTAGACTGTATATTTTTTGAGACGTTTAACATGTCCAAATTTAAATCTTCTAATAGTAAGAACTCAGAAGATAAGTATGGGGCAATCAATTCGCATAATGTATCTATAGCACAACTGGGAGCTGAAGGAGGTCTATAACAAACAGCTACTGTAAGTGACTTATCTTTGGAAAAGTGGATTTTTAAAATTAAGATCTCAAACATTTTGGGGGCAGACCTAGATAGAGCAATGGAGCATTGTAGATTATCTCTGCAATAGAATCCAACTCCGCCCCCTTTTGCAGATCTGTCTTGACGGAAGATATTGTACTTTGGGATAGATATTTCAGATTTTTTTTGTGGATTTCTTAAGCCAAGATTCAGACACAGCTAGAATGTCAGGATTAGCTGAGTGTGTCAGTGCAGTGATTAAGTCAATTTTAGGGAGGAGGCTTCTAATGTTAATGTGCATGAAACCTAAGCTTTTACGATTACAGAAGTCATCAAATGAAAATATATGAGGCGTTAAGTTTTCAACAGAGGTTACAGAGCCAGGATTTAACTGGACGTCACCTGAAGAAAATAGAAGGAGGAGGATAAGAGCCCGGCTGATGGCTATGAAAACTGGCTGTTTAGTGCATTTAGGAAAATAAAATAAAGGGATAGGATTATGAACATAGTACAATGAATACAGAGATTTGGGAACGAACAATGATATCACTGCCTGGATATGAAAAGGAGGTGAACCTAAGCATTGTGTAACAATAAAGACAATTGTATCTCTAGAAGAACCAGTTAAATCAGATGAGGTTATAGAGAAGAGGGGAATTGAAAGAACAGATGATCCTGGTACATGATGAATGGAAGATTTACAATGGAATAGTGCAATGGTAAAGATCAAAAGCAATAATGAACGAGACATACTGGTATTGTAGTCAGCAGAAAACAGTCAACCGAACCAGCGCGATCACCGGCCAAGCGTCGCGCATGCGCACAGGGTCCCGTGTCAACACCAACACACTGCAAGCGTGTTTCTCCTGACACAGCACTGTTCTGGTGAAGCAATGTGTAATCCAGTAAGTAAGTAATCCGAGAGTCCCGCTAAGTATATGTGGACCAAATCGCAGAAATTCGCAGAAATTCCAAAAAAAACAGCGAGGACCCGAAAGCGTTTGGGGGCAGGGTTAGCCGCCAAAGCTAGCCTGCCAATGTTTACCTCTGTGCAGCCACAGATCCGCTAAACCAGCTGCCTATGCTGGGGCCGATGTCAAGGGCTGTAGCAAGCAAGTCCAACAGAATCTGGAAGATTATTCACGATAAGCTCATCATGCTGGAAAATCATGCTGGAAATCCCGCCATAGTCGGGGCACATCTGAGGAATACGTCGGCGATGCAGTTGGCTTGGATGTCAGCAACAACAGGTGTCCTGGAGCTGAATCCCCTCCTCGGCTCAGCGAAAAAATATGACGCAAACAGGGCTAACGTTACATAATATTAGTCCCGGGGTAGAAACAAGTGATGAGAGTTTTGCGTCTGGAATGTGATAATATACTAATACAACTTTAAAACTTTAAAATCGAAACAAGAACAATAAGACAAAGACTAAACACAGGACGGACTGAATACATGCCTCACACGTTACACCATCTTGGGATGCACCCACCATTCATTTTTTTTTGCTGAGGAGCCGAGCGGAACCCGGTCAGTGGTGGTCCAGTAATAGTGGCAAGGGGACTAAGTCTCCGTTCCCTCCTTCAGGGAACGAGGGTTATTGTGAGAATACACATATGGCCTGGGCGAATACGGTCAGGACAACATATGGACATATGGTCTAAGGCCATACCGTGGAGTTTACACACATGGATCCAGTCCGAGGAGGGGCTACAACATGCGGTGCCCCGCAGCCTCCAATAAGTTCCACAAGCTGACTAGTGGTAGACCTGGTACCAAACGCTCCGCCACGTCCTATACCGAAAGGGGACTGGAGGAACTAAGGTTCAGAGAGGAACCTAAGTGAAAAACGTGTACCCCACTTATTTCTTTAGTTTAGTTCATAATTTAAAAACAACTACATATTATTAATTACCACGAATCTTTTACTTAGGACATAAAAATGTAGATCTGGTTAATGATATTTGGGACAACAATGCAACAAAAGTTGCACATACTTGCATGTATGCCAGTTTTTTTTTAAATAAAGGGAAACTGTGAATAAACAAGAGGCTGCTGTGGGCTATCTTGCTATAAATACTTCAAGCATAATTGAAGATGATCCAAGTTGATCATTCTAGTACATCTACTACTGCTTTTAAAATGAAAGCATAGACATTACTGATGTCAGGCATATAAGCATCAATCAGAGGGGGTGAAAAGGAAATGTTGGCACTGTTTTTTGTTGTTTTACTGAATGGTGCATTAACCTTGTGTAATAGAAATAGTGTGTGTAGATCTGTGTAGATTGTACTGCCCTTCCACCCCCAGGGGCCCAGCAACGGCCCACAGAAGAGCAAAAAAATTCACATTTCAAATGGCTGTAACTCAAAGTCCAGTTAGTGTATCAAAGAGAAAATTGGCAGGACAACTGCTTAATGCTGTTTAACAAATAATGTTGGCCAGAGTTTTCAGACATATGGAAAGCTGGCTTAAAGGTTATTTTTAAAGTGCTCACAGTAAAATATCAAATTTCAGCCTGTCCCTCATATATGTCATAAAGGTTTGCACAATGAACAAATTTAGATATCCAGTTGTCCATTAAAGATATTATTTATTTAACATTTATATCTTCATTACAAAACGTTTTAAACTACATTTCCCACATATCTCTGTCATTATATCAATGGATCATGAAACATGGTGCTGTAGTTCATTGAAATGTGCAGACATGCTTAGGGTTAGGGTTAGGATCTCGGTAAAGGAGTAATTTCTCACAACATAGAGACACTTTATAGTTAACTTAATGTATAACTAACGTAATAATAACACCAAAACATACTTTGTAACGTGAAGCGGTGATCTATATGGGTTAAACGATAGTCCAATCACAGCGAGTTCTGCGATAAAGTCACAGCCAATAACAACCCAGCTGAACAGATGCATTGCATTTACTTGCCCATTTATGGTAAATGATGACAGATCTCTTCTGGTTCTGGCTGCAGGGATAGATACCTTAAAGGTCCCATATTATGCAAAATTCACTTTTGCATGCTGTTTGGACATAAATGTGTGTTGGCAGTGTGTGTGCGCACAACCACCCAATAGTGATAAAAATCCACTCACTCCTTTTTTATTAATCCCCATAAATCATCAGCAGTGTCTCCCAACGACCTGTTTTCAGAATGCTGTTTTAGTGACGTCACTAAGCACAGGCCCCGCCCACGAGTGTTGACAGACACTGCCGTTTCAACATAGACCCGCCCTGATCGAGTTCACAGCTGCTTCACTGACGAGAATGTCTCCCAAGCATTGTAAGTGTTGTGGATGTATTAATCCACATAGCTCTCTCTCTCTATTTACTCCAGAAATCTGAGGCAGCCGCTGAAGACGAGGTGGAATTATTTAGTTTTTAAAGAAAATGCTCCCTCAACTCTACCGAAATTCGTTTATGTAGGCCTACTTGCGCACTTATTATAACTTACTGTGTTTACTCAGCTCTTACGGTGATTTTCTTAAGTAAAACTGACGCTTCATCTTTTGTGTTATGTACAATAAACTTTATTAAACTCATCAGTATATGTTTGATCATCATTCGGACCTGGTCCGAAACAGCAGACTTGTAGGCAATTAATAGTGGATACATACAAGCAGATGACAAATACGTTATAACCGTAATTAAACTACTAAACTATACCTGTTCCATCTCCATACAGCACTCTGACTCTGTAGGCATTATTGTCCGACTGCGGGTCGAAATGAACACCGTTACTGAGAGTTTCTGATATTATTATCATCATTCAGTGAGATGAAATTGTCCTGAGAGTGAGCGCGAGCTCATGAAGCTCCATCCCTGTGTCCTGCAGCAGCAGCTTATTTGCATTTAAAGGGCACACACTAAAACAGCGCGTTTTTCTGAGCCCCAAAAAATGACAATTTAAACATGCTGTAAAAAATGATCTGTTGGGTATTTTGAGCTAAAACTTCACATACACACTCTGGGGACATCAGAGACTTATTTTACATCTTGTGAAAAGGGGCATAATAGGGGACCTTTAAATTATGTATTATTTGGGATGTTAAACATGTATTCCTTCTAATTAAATTATAAAACTTATATTTAAAAACAAAAGACTGCTGACAATCTATCAGCAATCTATCAGGGGCAATCTATTATAGTGACACATACAGTAAATAAAAAAAAATCGCTATGATGAAGTTATATTTTTACAAACAAAGAGATGAGATTCAACTTTGTTATGTGAAAATATATTTGTTTCTTCGCTTTAAAGAACAAATGGGAAAAACCGTAAGCACAACATTTTACATTCTCAACTTTCATTCTATATCCTTGTGATTATTGGTCACTTTTATTGTAACTATGCAATGAATATGTCCTTTAGCAAAACACCTGATGAGCAGTGACGCTTTTTTGATAAAAGCATTAGGCAGTCATCAAGTACAGTTTATGAAGCTGAAAAGAGAAAACAAAATGCTTTAACAATATGGAAAAAGATAAATCACTATTTTCAATATTGGTTCTGCATATATCAAAGAGATCACAAGGAGGAGTGGGACTCCACATGAAGACTTTCAGAAACTGTGACAGAGCAAAGGGTGCACCTCGGTGGACACATCCTACACATGCCCAAACAACAACACCCAAAGACAGTGATGAAGTGGACACCACCAGGAGGATGCAGGAGACAGGAAGACCAAGGAAAACATGGAGACAGATGTTTCAAGATCTGAAGAATGTCAGTGTCCCATGGGAAGATGTGGAGAACTTGGCCACGGATCAAATACGTTGGAGGACACTTGTTGCCCAACGTGCCCAGCACAGCACTTGATGATGATGTTGTGAGTTTATCCATAACTGTGGGATATTTTTCTGTAAAGAGTGTTGCATAATTAAATGTTAAAAGCATTTTTATGTAATAAGTTCACTGATATGTGGGCATTTCTATGAATAAAAGTATGTCTTTAATAGCAAGCAATAATCATATGAACTTTTTTTTTTAAATAACATGATTTACATGCAAACGGGACAGTTATCAGCAGTGTAACTGATCTGATTATGACAAAATAATCGAATATATGATGTCATGTGACAAGTCAGATAAGCTTTTCCACTCTTGCAAACAGAGGTAGGTTATGAGTTGTGGAGAGACATCATGTATCATTGAAACATAAACAGACAGGGACCAATTTGTAATATTTTTAATAAATACGATGCAATTAATATAAACTTTCTGACAGTGTGTGGGACATCCGACTAGTTTCCAAGAAGTGGCGCAGCTGATTTACAAATATCGCAATAAATATGTACAGGAATTGAGGCAGTAGCCAATGACAGCACTAGGAGTAAAAGCTGCAGGATTGTGTACGAATATACAAATATGTACGAGTATTGTATGAATTTGACAACTTGTTAAATCTTGTGAATTATTAAGACTTTGAGACTATACACAATGATGAAGTGATGTTTCACTCATAGTTACCGCAGGCAGAAAACAAAATAATAATAAGTATCAACAGCAAAAATTGAAATGGCTCAGCGATTTACTGCAGAGCAAGTCCTGAACATAATAAAATAATAATGTCACTGTCTCTTGATGGTGGATCTGGTGGAGAAGCTGTCAGCGATTAAAATATTAATATTTGAAGATGTTGAAAAGTATAGTTTTGAGATTATGTTTCAGTTCGCAAATATGAGCCAGATGCTGAATATATTGTGAAATCAGTTCTATCGAGGACAATGATGATGATATAAAAAAATCTTCTTAAACTGAACCCTTCCAAGCTCTAATCTCCTGATTGAGTTTTCTATTATCGCGACAGGTAGAGTTCCATCCATGTCAGATAATAGATCTGGGATGCTAAAGACCCGAAAATGTAATAATGATTGGCAAAACCTTCATGCATTTAAAGGGATAGTTCACAGATTTTTTTTTAATTCTGTCATCATTTACTCACCCTCAAGTTTTTCCAAACATGTATAATTTTTTTTTTTTGTTCTGCTTAAGTTTGTAACTAAGCCATTTTGGGGCACCATTGACTTCCAATACTAAAAATGTCAATACCAAAATAAAAATTATAATATTTTTTTGTTCTTCCAAACATAGTTGTGTTGTCAAGGCTGTGAAGCACAGAGATTTTATAGTGGCTAAGTGGGTTTAAATCCATCTACTCCATTTCATGGTAAAACTTTAGAATAATGGTCCGTTATTAATAAGTAATGCAAGACTAAGGAATAATATTACATTAACACTTAAGCTACTATGATTAACTAATACAGAAACAAGCTTATAAGATCACTTAGAAAGTATAAGCAAATGATTAATATACTATTTAAATGTACAGTATTCTAGCATTTAATCACTTTAATTATTATTATTTCTATTGAAAATAGATACAACTACACCAAATATCATGATTTGTAATTATTTGATTTAAAGTATGTTGACAGCTATTGTTTGAAGTTCTCAAAACTGATTCCTAAATCCTTATTTATACAAATAAGCCAGGTTCAGTCTGACAGTGTAATGCTTTGCATTCAGAATAACACAATGTCAATTATTTTATTTTTAAACGATACAATTATAAAGAATTAGTTACACTAATAGTCTGTCATTTTTAAAAGATTTAATTGAATCTCATATTCTATATACTGTATAAAGTTATTAATCCAAGCTCATATGATATTGATGGCTTCTTTATTCAGTCAATTCTGATCGTGTTTCTAAATCCCTTATACAATATTTTTTTTTCTTTTTTTTTTTTTTCTTCTTCACACAAATGTACAGTATTTACTGAGGAGGTAATTTAAAGGAAATCTGTATATAATTCAGAAGGGTGAAAACTATCACATTTAGCAGTCACTCACAACTAGAAGGTGAGTGACTACTTGATTGAACAATTATCTTTAAATTTCTTCAAACTTGATTTTCTGTATTACAGTATTACAACAGAAACAAAGCAGGCTATTTGGAGGCTTTTATAAGATGCCTAATTTTTTGGCGAATATCAGGAAAGTTTAGACCATAAACAATAGGGTTTACAAAGGGTGGTATAATAATAAATTCAAGTGAAATGACAACAGTCAGCGCTATAGGAAGTTCCCCATTCACAAATCGACTCAAGGTAAGCTCACAAAAAAGTGCAACTGAGAAATTTAAAAGGATCACCATGTGTGGAATACAAGTTTTATATGCTTTGCTCCTGAACTCTCGTGTGCTTCTTTGACAAATTATAATAATTCTGGCATAGGTATAAAATATAAAACTCAAAGGGATAAAAATTGTTGTGATCGTTACAATCAGGCCATAAATATTATTAATATTATTGTTCACACATGAGAGTTTGACAATTTCATAGTTGTGGCAGTACACCTTTAGCAATTTGTTACCACAGATTGTCAGCCTTGCAGTTAAAAGACCACTAATACCAACAAAAGTAATTGGATAAAACCATGCTATAACTATTAGAAAAGTTAGAAACCGTGTGGTAATTATGTTGTTGTAATGCAAAGGTTTACTGATTGCAACAAACCTATCAAATGCCATTAGCATCAATATTGTAAGCTCAAAAGCTGCATATGAGTAAATGACAAAACTCTGTATGAGACATGCTTCATAGGAGATTATATGTGCATCATAGAGCAGGTCTGTCAATAACCTTGGGAAAAAGCCAGCTGTACCATATACAGAGTTGATGGACAAGCATGAAATCAAAATGTACATTGGCTGGTGCAATTTCTTCTCCAGAATTATGACAAGAATAATAAGAACATTAAAGTATATGACAGCACAGTAAAAAATAACCCCCAAAGTGAAGAAAGCATATCTTATGCACCCAAGATTTTCAAACAACATGAAGTAAAAATATGTTCCATTTTCCATTTTCCTTACACAAGGAAAACTTTCATTGACCTGAGGAAGAGAGCAAACAAAGTCCATATGTTTTTAGACCATAAATAAATAAACACACAAACATTCAGCTTAGAATGTTAAGCCACAGTGTCTTATACCATGTAATGTGACCCCAACTGTAACGTCTTGTTTGATTAGTAATATAATAATTAATTCAGTTAAATGAATGGTTAGCACAGCAATAATTCATCAAAGTCTAAGAAAAAAAAAATGTTGTTTTTAACATTACAAACATTATTAGAAATACCTTCTGTTATATACTCTGAAATGCCCATCATTGCATCTTCATTAAAATTGCAGGTAATGAACTCTATTTGTGTTTTGATTTAGTTGGACTGTGGAGTCACCACTGTGGAGTTTTTATACTATCTAACACATCTCAGGGGCCTGTTGTGGCCTCTCAAGTCCTCTGAAGTTTGATCTCACTAAAAACACAAATTAATAGCATATATGTTAAACATAAAAAAAAATAGAACATATCAATTAATCATAATTCTGCTTTCCAAACTTTCCACTGCAGATAATAATTATTAACTCTTTCCTCACTAGCATTTTTTTTAAATATCATTATCACAAAACATTCATGGCCCCCAGAGTATGTTGTAGTATGAATGTCTGAACATGCAATATATCAAAAGAAAAAAGAGAGCTTCTGCTTAACCCTCTGGGGTCTGATGTGTTTTTGGGGCCCTTGGGATGTTTTGACATGCCCTGACATTTGTGCTTTTTTTCAGTTATTTATAAACATGATAATGGCAAAGGTGTAAATTCACTCTATATAGCACAAACAGGGCTACCATAATATGTGAGGAACATGTATGTAGATGTTTGTATTTTTAAGAGAATAATGTTTATGCGTGGTTATTGAAAAAAAATAAAAATGAAAGTTGCTGAAATAAGACCACAAAACTCATACTAAATATGCGTCAATAAGACTTTTGACTAATGGATGTTGTCGCTTCGAGTTCTGGCTTCAAAATTATGTGAAAATAGTCTTGCTTTATCGTTCACAATAAAACAATACATTGATTTAAATTGTGTAAAACAGGTTTTGCTTGGAAAGCCAATATGCGAGGGGGGCGTGAAGGAGGAGTGGTTCTCTTACGAGAGATACTCTCGTACTGCATAGAATACGCTAGGGGAAAATCCTTTTCCACGAGAATACTGAAGCCAAAAAAAAATTATCCTTTAATTTTGTATTAATGTAAAACGCGTTGCGGCAGCATACAGACATAGGCGAGGCAGCTCGCGCGCCTATTGGCTGGTCTGCTGGCAACTGCTTAAGCCTATCGAGCGGTCTGCCGCCGCTTCTGTCGATGACGCTGATGAGATCGACGCGCTGCTATGAGAGGGGGATTCCTGCTCTCTCATAGCATCAGGCAGTGAGGATTGGGCGAGCTCTGAGGATCCCGACCCCCTGCCCGTGCTTCTATGGGAAAGAGAGCGAACATCTCTGAAATCGTCCTAGCACGCCTTGGAAAGCGACGGTGTCCCAGTCCCGCTACGGCCGGACTTCCACCAAAGCTTGCCGCTCGTCCAGTTCCAGGAAATGTGACTGGTCCAGCGTATTTAGCAGCCAACAAGCCGGTTCCATTACCCGCTTGCCTGCACACAAAAGCCGTTTTTACGGCTACCCAGATAAATCCCTTAAAGAGTGTATTTTCTGGTGTCCCGGCCACGGCCGACGGTGTTTCATGTGTAGAAAAAATGCCCACTACTCAGTGCCCATTCCTACACACAAGCACAGCCCTTCACACAGGGCCCGCGCACATAAAATCGACTCAGATCGATTGCGCTTCAAATGTAGCAAAAGTGCCCACTACCCAGTGCCCACAAACGCTACTTCCCACATGTCTCACGGTCCCTGTAAATACAGGACCAGTATGCATATGCTCTGCTCACGCGAGCAATGCTGTAAAGGTGGTGTATGTGCCCGCTGCTCTGCGCCCACGCCCACACACAGACATGAAACTAGCCCAGCCCTCCTCCTCTCAGCTAAACACTGCGGAGGAGTCGAGCGCGGGCATTCTGCCCGCTGTTATCAGCGCGCCCCCTGCCTCAGATGTCATAAGCGCGACGCTTATGTCACAGCACACAAAAGCCGCTGTATCGCGAGCCGATCAGAGCGTGCTTCGCATCCAGCCCCTAGCTACTCGCGCACCTGCGTGGGAAAAGCTTCCCGGGGTTTCGAGATGGGTGCTGAACATCATAAAAGAAGGCTATTCGCTGCAGTTTCGCCGACGCCCTCGTCGCTTCATGGCGCGCGTCGAGACCACGGTAGAATCGAGAGTAGCTCATCTACTTCGAGCCGAGATTTTGAAACTGTTGAGCAAAGGGGCTATAGAACCCCTATCTCAAGCTCAAAGCGAAGGGGGGCTTTACAGCAGATACTTCCTGGTGCCCAAGAAAGACGGGGGTCTCAGACCCATACTAGATCTGCGGCAGCTGAACAGAGCGGTCTCGCAGTGAACTGGGAAAAGAGCTCGCTTTTCCCCAGACAGATTATATCTTTTCTGGGAATAGAGCTGAACTCGCTGCTAATGACAGCACGCCTGTCATCTCAGCGCACACTGGACATTCGGCGCGCAGCCGGCTCGTTCCGCTGCGGCGCGATAGTCCCTCTCAAAGCCTTTCAAAGGATGCTCGGTCTGATGGCCTCAGCATCTTCAGTTCTCCAGTTGGGCCTTCTGCGCATGCGCCCACTGCAGTTCTGGCTCAGAAAGAGAGTACCACGCACAGCGTGGGCCTCCGGTCGGCTTCGCGTCAAGGTCAATCAAGCATGCATTGCAGCTTTGAAACCTTGGGAGGCAAAAGACTGGTACCAATCAGGTGTAAGCCTGGGGACTTCCTCGAGAGTGATGGTGGTGTCCACGGACGCATCCACTTCGGGATGGGGAGCGCTGCTCGAGGGCAGACCGCTTTTTGGCCAATGGTCAAAGCAGGAGAAGCTCTTACATATCAACTGCCTCGAAATGTTGGCAGTGAGCAAAGCGCTCACGCGCTTTTGTCCCCTCATAAAGGGACACCACGTGCTAATACGTTCAGACAACGTCTCAGTGGTGTCCTACATAAATCGCCAGGGCGGCCTCAGGTCCCTTACTCTGTACAGGCTAACCAGGCGCCTCCTGATATGGGCCCGCAGCAACCTGCTCTCGCTGAGAGCAGCGCACGTGCCAGGGCTCCTAAATATAGGACCAGACAGACTGTCCAGGAACCAGGTTCCGACAGGAGAATGGTCTTTGCACCCACAGACAGTCCAGCTGCTGTGGAAGAAATTCGGCAGAGCGGAAGTAGACCTGTTCGCGTCTCAAGAAAACGCTCACTGTCCAGAATTTTTCTCGAAGAGCAAGGACGCGCTGACCCACGAGTGGCCTCGCCGTCCTCTCTACGCTTTTCCCCCCGTCTCCCTCCTGACTCAGGTGGTAGAACGGGTCAGGGAAGAAGGATGCTCAGTGCTGCTTGTAGCCCCACTTTGGATGAGCCAACCTTGGTTCCCAATTGTGATGCAGTTAGCGAGCACCGTCCCGTGGCCAGTGCCTCTGAGGAGGGATCTCCTCTCTCAAGCCAACGGCTCGATTTGGCATCCTCACCCAGAGCTGTGGTCCCTCCATGTGTGGGCCATCAACGGGTACCCGCTGACCTCCCACAGGGAGTGTTAAACACTATCACACAGGCCAGAGCTCCGTCTACGCGACGTCTCTATGCCTCAAAATGGTCAGTGTTCTCTAGCTGGTGCACAGCTCGTGGTGTGTCACCCCTGCATTGCGGTGTGACGGAGGTTCTCTCCTTCCTACAGGAGCTGTTGGATAAGGGCAGGTCCCCTTCCACGCTCAAAGTCTATGTAGCGGCCATAGCAGTGTTCTCTTCGACCACGCTCGGCCAGTCTATTGGAAGGAACGATTTAGTCATTCGCTTCCTTCGAGGAGCTAAGAGACTGAATCCTCCCAGACCTCCCACAGTCCCTATATGGGACCTTTCTACGGTACTGGAAGCCATGAAAGGTCATCCATTTGAGCCCTTGCAGGAGATTGATCTTAAACACCTGTCTTTCAAGACGGCGTTTCTTCTGGCTCTCGCTTCAGTGAAGCGCATAGGGGACTTACACGCGCTCTCAGTAAGCGCGACGTGCATGGAATTTGGGCCGAATGACTCTAGAGTTATACTCAAACCTAAGCACGGTTATGTTCCTAAATCCCTCAATACACCGTTCAGAGCACAGGTCATTTCCCTGTCTGCCCTGCCGGTCACTGAAGGAAATATGGACGAAAGCTCCCTTTGCCCAGTCAGGGCGTTAAGAGCTTATGTGTCTCGCTCGTCTGTTTTCAGACAGACGGAGCAGCTCTTTGTTTCGTTCAGCGGGCGTTCTAAGGGACTAGCCGCTTCGAAACAGACCCTATCCAGATGGGTAGTGGACGCAATAGCGCTAGCTTACACAACCAAGGGCATGCAGTGCCCGCTGGGTGTCAAAGCGCACTCCACGAGAAGCATGGCTTCATCGTGGGCATGGTCAAGTGGGATTGCCTTGCAAGATATTTGTATGGCGGCAGGCTGGGCCTCTCCGTCTACATTTATAAGGTTTTACAACCTAGAGGTTCCCGCACTACAGGCCAGACTACTGTCGGTCTAGTATGGCCAAAATCTCATAACTGGCGCTGTCAGTTATGCAGCTATTGAGTATTGCAATCCTTGCTCTATGCTGCTATAAGGAAGATAGTGGCTAACCCCCCTCTCTTCCAGGATTCCCTGTGAGTCCCCTGGGTGATTATGTACTGTATGAACTCCGGGCTGTCGCCCTTGAGTCTATGGTATCAGATCCCAGCACGCACGGCGTTTTACAGTAGGTTCCCCTAGCGTATTCTACGCAGTACGAGAGTATCTCTCGTAAGAGAACGTACTCGGTTACTAACGTAACCTCGGTTCTCTCTAGAGAGAGGAACGAGTACTGCGTATCCTGCCGTGCCTGCACGCGCTCTGGTTGCTTCGACTATGAAAAACCAGAGAAATAATGCCTGCGAGCGGTATTTATAGACCTAAGCCACCCCCGTCTCGGCGGGACGTGACGCAGAGGGCGCAAAGCGCCCTCATTGGGTCTGACGTCACTCTAGGTCTCGCTCGATAGGCTTAAGCAGTTGCCAGCAGACCAGCCAATAGGCGCGCGAGCTGCCTCGCCTATGTCTGTATGCTGCCGCAACGCGTTTTACATTAATACAAAATTAAAGGATAATTTTTTTTTGGCTTCAGTATTCTCGTGGAAAAGGATTTTCCCCTAGCGTATTCTACGCAGTACTCGTTCCTCTCTCTAGAGAGAACCGAGGTTACGTTAGTAACCGAGTACGTTTACACCTGAGAATACAATGTCCCACCCATTATGCGTAATGACTCTGCATAATGAGCCATTCATTCAGGTGTGACACTGACTGAGCCAAGAATGAATGCAAGGACAAAAGATATATTTAGAAGAAGACTTATATTGACCATTTAAGATTTTGCTTACATCTATCTTGTTGTAACGGTCACCAGCTGGAGTGCCCTTGAGTGCCACCAGAGGGCACTCCACACCAGACTATCATATTTCACTCACACTACATTTCCCAGAACTCACTGCCCGGACTCATTAGCATTGATTGCATTCACCTGTATCTTATTACCCTGTTAGTGTCAGCCTATTTATACCTTGTACATTCATTCATTCCCTGCGAAGTCTTGTTTGTGTCACACTGCATTTCTGAGCGTTTATCCTGTGTTTTGTTTATCTGGTTTTTGATCTTGGACTGTTTCCTCATTCAAATTCTCGGGCCAGCAGCATTTGTCCAAATTTCAATCTTAACCATTGTATTTCATCAGAAACGATCTGAAAACAGGGCTTTAAGTGTAAAATACCGAACTTGTCCTTTAAGACTTCTGCACACAATAAAGGTTTGAACTACTGTGTCTTTAAGACACACACAGACATCAAGAATCCGCGTATGAATCTCAACAATGGTGATGATAAAAGTGCAGTGCATGATTGGAGCCATCAAAAAAAACTCACCAATATCTCCCAGCATGCATTGCAGCATGAATAAATTATGCTGATTTGCCTCAGTATTTTATTTTATTATTATTCTCTGCTTTTATTTTTGCTGTTGTTTTTGTTGCAACTTTTTAGTAGCTTGTTTTGTGATGTTCAGAGTTTTATCTGATTATTTTGTTAATTGTCACCATTGTTGAGATTCATACGCTGATTCTTGATGTCTGTGTTGGTCTAGAGCATGCAGTTTAAGTTTAAAACCTTTTTTGTACATCATGTGGTTTTTAAATTTCTTCAGATTGTTGCTGCTAGCTTGCATGCATAGTGTCACAGAACTATTATACTCAATAAAATGAAATATATTTAACATTCCTCACATTATGAAAGATAAGACTCTGTATGAGATCAGTGAATTAGGCCACTATATGATGATTTTAACATTGTCAATAAATAGCAAACAACACCTGATCACATGCCATCTCAAATGTGTTTTGTAAACACAGTTAAAGCAGTCAGAGAAATGCTAACATTAAAAGTTCAAGGTTCAAGAGCCAAGAACCCAACTAAAGCAAACACTCATCTCCATAATGGTGACTTCAAACTTTATTATTTTCAATAAAACATCAACGTCTAAACCTCTAGTAATTCTCAATAATAACTTTTATGATGAATTGTACATACACATTTTTTTTTAATTACAGCTGGCAGGTTTTTTTTTTTTTTTTTTTTTTTTTTTTTTTTTTTACCATAAACTGAAGTTCAGTGCCATAAAACCTAAAATATTACTACCATATTTTTTATGGTAAATCGCTTTCAACCAGCTGGCAGTTTTTTACCGTAAACTTTAGTTCAATGCCGTAAAGCATACATATTTCTACCGTATTTTTTTTACGGTAAACGACTGTCAACCACAGCTAGCAGTTTTTTTTTACCATAAATTTGAGTTCAATGATGTAAAACATAAAAAATTGCTACCGTATTTTTTACGGTAAGTTATGGTAAATGCAACGGTAAGGTTTTTTTTACAGTGTACTTCCAAAATCCGTACATTTAACAGTATTTTAATGTAAAACTACATGAAATGTCCCGTGAGAGCTATTACAGTTGTTCACGATATATAATAAGGGTACATACTGTTAAGCAACTTTTGCAACATACTGTTTGCTTTTTTACAGTATTTTACCGTTCAAATTATGAACATTTTTTTACAGTGTACCGTAGAAAACAATGCAATATTAAGTTCAGCAAAGTCGACAATTTGTCATTTTATTTTTGAGAAAATAACCTTCAGGAATATTCTGTGAGTTAACAGTGCTCAAAGTCGACACTTAGAGGCTGTTTTCAAAATCACACCCTATACCCTTATTCACTATTCCCTACATTATTTATTGTCCACTTGACAGAGTGAATGAAAAAAAGTGAGTGAATTGAGACACTGATGAACACCTGATAAGCAGAATCACTGAAGGACAGAACTACAACTGACTTCCAGCCACACTGTGTATGAAAACAGTTTACAAACCAGTTAAAGATTATTCATTTTATACATGTACAAAAGTTCTTGTTGAGAATTGACAGATATTTAGTTGTTGATGTTTTATTGAATATAATAAAGTTTGTCACCATGATGGAGATCAGTATTTGCTTTAGTTGGGCTCTTGACTTTTTACTATCAGTTATTTTTGGGCTGCTGCAACTGTGAGTTTATAAAACACATTTGTTATGGCAAGCAAATGTCAAGAGGAGGTTGATCAGGTGTTTCTTGGCTTTTGTGATGATGTAATGATCATTTGATCTCATGCTATGTATATATCTATGAATCTACAATATTAAGTTCAGCAAAGTTCCTGAAACTTGTGATGAACACCTGTTGTTAACAAACAGATCACTGAAGGAAAGTGGAACACAAGAACAGAAAATAGAGAAACACAAGAAATACAACTGACTTCCAGCCATTACGCATTATTACACTTATTATTAACCAATATGACTTTATTTCTGTCATACATCTACAGAAGATGTTATTGAGATGTTTAATTGAAAATGTTTGTTTTTAAGTTACCATTACAGAGATCAGTGTTTGCTTTAGTTGGGTTCTGGACTCTCGACTTAATAACATTAGTTTCTCTCTTGCTGCTTAAACTGTGTTTCTACAGATCACACTTGTGCATTCACACATGGTTAGTAAATGATTGCAGTTATATTGATTATGATGCCAAAATCATCATTTAGCCTGTTCATTCACTCAGACTACACACTACATCTCATTCATAGCAGTTTAATCATGTATCAAAAGTGTTACGTTACCATATCACTGTTAAACTACATCAATGAGTTACAATGCTGATTTTTTTTTTTTTTTTGTATTTTTTTATAGCAGATCATGCACAACCAAAGAAACAGAGCTACACTGTATTGTAGAAACACAGAGATATCAAAAAATTTGCACGTGAATCTCAACAATGGTGGCAATCTTTTTTTTTTTTTATTCATTCAGCAGTGCATGCTGGGAGCTTTATACTATCCTGGAACCCAGCATGCATTGTGACATGAAACTTTTGACTGTCACCATTGTTGAGATTCATGTGCTGATTTATGATGTCTGTGTGTGTCTGAGTTAAGCAGGAGTTTAAAATGTTTTAATGCACTATATGATTTCAATATTCTTCAGAATTACTAATTACAGATTTCATGTTGTAGATTTACAGATATATGATAAATATTAAATACCCATAAATTCAAAGCTTATGTACAGGCTATGATCAGAGAATCAGACATATCCAGGATGATTATAGCATCATCTCAACAGCCTAAAACGTCTGATCAACTTCCTCTGGGCTTTTTCTTGCCATAACAAATGTGGTTTTTTTAACTCAGAGTTATGGCAGCCAGAGATAAACTAATGTTATAAAATCAAGGGTCAAGAGACCAAAGCAAATACTGATCTCCATCATGGTGACAACAAACTTTATTATTTTCAATAAAATATCACCAACTAAATATCTGTTAATTCTCAACAAGAACTTTTGTACATGTGTGAAAGAAATAATGTTAAACTGGTTTGTAAACTGGTTTCACACTCGGTGGCTGGAAGTCAGTTCATTATTCTTGTGTTTCTCTTTTTTCTGTTCTTGTTGCTCTGTCCTTCAGTGATTCTGCTTATCAGGTGTACATCAGTGTCTCAATTCACTCACTTCTTTTCATTCACTCTGTCAAGGGGACTATATTAGTGAACTAATGTAGGGAATAGTGAATGAGAGTATAGGGTGTGATTGGGAAAACAGCCTCTGAGTGTCGATTTTGAGCACTGTTAATTTACAGTATATTCCTGTAGGCTGTTTTTGTTTTCTACGGTATATTACTGTTTTAATGGAAACTGGTATGATATTGTCAGAATTTAGCCTTTTGTTACAGCAAGGGTTAACAGTGTAGCATGGAAGGCATAACTTTAGAGTGTTAAACTTTTAATTTGGTTATAAAATAATATTAATAATAGTCTGTATAGTATTCTGTGTAACATTACACACACACACACACAAAAAAAACATCTACCTGGAGGGGTTTATAAGACAAATAATCTTTTTGCGAATATCAGGCATGTTTAAAGCATAAACAAGGGGGTTCAGGATGGGTGGTATAATAAGGAACTCCAGTGAAAGTAAAACTGACAGCCATATAGGAATTTGTAAGGTCACAACTCGACTCAAAGTGACATCAGAAATAACAGCAATTGAGAAATTCAAAAGGACCACTATGTGTGGAATACAAGTTTGAAAAGCTTTGCCCTTGAACTGTGATGAGCTTTTTTGACAAACAATAATAATTTTTACATAAGAATATATTATTAAACTTAAAGGGATGACAGTAGTTGTGATTAATATAAACAATCCTAAAACATTATTAATTATTGTGCTTTCGCAAGAAAGCTTGACTACTTCATAGTTGTGGCAGTACACTCTAAACAATTTGTTACCACACATTCTCAGTTTTGTACCTAAAAGACCAGTAATACCAAGTAAAATCATTGGATAAGCCACGTTTATACCTACTGAAACAATCAAAAACCTTGGTGTAATTATGTTGTGGTATTGTAAAGGTTTACTGATTGCAGCAAATCTGTCAATTGCCATTAACATTAATATTTTAAATTCATTTGCTGCATACGTGAAAATGACATAAGACTGTAAGACACATGCTTCACGGGAGATTGAGTGTGTATCAGAAAGCAAGTCTGTCAGTGCTCTTGGAAAAAAGCCAGCTGTTCCAAACACAGAATTGAAAGACAAACATGAAATCAGAATGTACATGGGCTGGTGTAAAGTCCTTTCCATAAATATTGCAAGCATAATAAGGACATTAAATAATATGATAGCACAGTACAGAATAAATCCTAAACTGAAGAAAGCATATCTTATGTATCCGAGATTTTCAAACAACATGAAGTAAAAATATGTCCCATTTTCCATTTTGCATCAGGCAGAGTTACTTCACTGACCTGAAGAAGAAAGTACACAATGTTTCTATGATTTTTAAACAATTTAAAAAACAACAGTTTGCATTATTAACTTGAGAACAATAAAGTTAAATTTGTTAACATAATTCATTATTTAATTAATTATGAACACACATGAATCATCAATGAACAATAAAATATTTATAAATTAACATTATATTAATATTTACTTTAAAGTGTATACGTATAATATCCAGGTTAATTTGGTTTAAAAATATATTTGTGAGATATCAATAAACAACTTTGAAATGTATTTTGAACATCAGGCAAATTTTTCTATATCTTAAAACACACATGACATAATTGAAATACCTTCTGTGATACACCTTGAAATAACCATTGTTGCAAGAACTATGAGTCACCATTATGCTAGAGTTCTTATATCATCTAACATGTCTTAGAAAACCTCTTTTTTTTTTTTTTTTTTTGAGTAGGGGGAGGCTGCAGACCTGGAGCCGGTAGACATGCGCTCCAGGCAGTTTTACGCCCCTGTTGTTCCTGATGTGTCCAGTAGGGGGAGGGGCTGTACAGCGACACAAATTGAGGTATGTTAAATAATCTTCTTAAGTTATTGTTGTTTAGCAATGATGGAACATTTATTATTTATGAACGATTAGCTAGATAAAGCAGATATCAATTCATTTCTATATATCAATGGATGGGTGTATCATTTAATTAGAGAGACAAAAAGTTCTTGACGGTCAGGTTGATGTTCTGTCTGGCACAAACTTAGCTAACTGTGCTAACGTGTAGGTTTACTGCTCTTCTCTATTAGAAGAGCAGCTCACTTTCATAATTAATCTTTTGTTGCCTGTCTTTAGCAGCTTGCATGAAAAGGTCTCTTCTGGTTAGACCCTTTACTCCCTGCATTTGCATACCAGAGATGGGGGACTCGAGTCACATGACTTGACTCGAGTCAGACTCGAGTCGCAAATTTAAGGACTTGAGACTTGCTTGACTAAATTAAGAAAATGACTCGACTTGACTTTGACTTGAGATCCAATGACTCGAGACTTGACTTGACTTGAACTGTATGACTCGAGAATGACTTGATATACATTTTTATATAAATCATCGCAACATCAATTGATGAACAAAATGAAAGCAACGGAACCATTGACACCAGTCATCAGATTCTGCGCGATTGCGTGACGCTGCACAAGCCCAGAAAAAACATACATCGCGGTGAGCGCGCTAAATACAAAAACATCTCCCAGCATCGTTTCTTTTTGGATATAAACACTAGAAATTGACCATATTTATACAAGAAGATTTGCTGTACGCATAATAACAGGCAAGGGATATCGGACGACCATCACAACCTCGAACAGTCGAACTTCATTCACCTGGTCTAGTAAGCTATGGCTTTTTTAACCTGTTTGTTATAGTTAATTTGACTATCTTTAAATCTAGAGAGAATATTGGTCAAAACAGGATGCCTCTTTATACACAATTATGTTTTCAAATGTAGCTTAATGTTGTCAATATTCAAATGATAATTAATGATGGCATATGTTTTGTATTTGCCACATTTCTTTCCAATCATGCTTTAAAGCCAAATATGTCTTTGTTTCCAATGACAAAAAAACAACATAGAAAACTGTTAATGTTTTGTCGTGTTTTGTCAGATGTTATCAGGGGGTTGGGGGCAAAATGCCAGCAGAATTAATATGCACCCAAAATTCAAAATGTGGTGGAAAAATTGCCCTAGTATGAGTTATTTTTATAATAAACATGATATTAAAAAATATTTCCAGAATATTGGCGCTATTGCAAATGTGATAATGATTTTATAAAACAGCTCAGTAAACAAAGAGTGAATATTGTGATGTGACATTTTAGACATAATATTCCAAATATTCTCTGTTTTTGCTCTATTTCTCCAATGACAATAATTCCAAACAAGCCACAGAAAGAGTTATGCGTATTTGTGATTCAGTGATCTAGTTGCTTAGTTCCAGAACGAATCTGCCGTTTTGAACAAATCAGTTGAATGAATGCTTCTATGACTCGTACATTAAGACGGTGATTTGGCGCCACCTATTGGCGGTTTTAACTTCATAATTAAAATTATATAACTTGTATAAAAGGGATGCCAGTTTGAAGAATGCCATTTGGTGGCATAGGAACCATTATACTTGATTTGTGAATAGTTTAATACCTTTTAATGGTCTTCTGCAATGTTTGAGGCATATTTATTTTTTCATGCTTTAATGTTGGCCTAATTTCAGTTACATTTACATTTTAGGCTATGTAGTTTGAAATTTTTTTTTTTATTTTTTTTTATTTTTTTTATTGTAATAACCACTCAGCTGTATGTGGTAATGCATTTTTTTAAAAAAAATGTTGCAAATAAAACCATAGTCCACAACTTCTATAGTTTTAACTTATTTTAATATATAAATTCAGTGAAATCATCAAATGTTTGTATGACTTGCCAGTGACTTGTGACCCAAGCTACGACTTGACTTGACTTGCTTGACATAAAGCAGTGACTTGACTTGACTTGACTTGCTTTTCACAAAATTGACTTGGACTTGCTTGAGACTTGAAGGTTAAGACTTGAGACTTGCTTGTGACTTGCACATGTGTGACTTACTCCCACCTCTGTTGCATACTCCACATGGTTTCTGGGGCAACATTACAGTAGATATTGGAAATATGTGAACTTTTTTTTTTATTCTTTTTTTTTATTCTTTTTTTTTTACAGTCTATATCAGTGGTTTTCAAACTTTTTCAAGAGCGACCTTTTTTTATTAATTTTTTATTGACGCGACCAATAGGCCTATATAGGCCTATTCTTAAGCCAAGCATACAGAATACAATGGGGCTAAAGGCGCATTAGACTTTATTCTCATTTAAAAGTGCTCTGTTGTGCACAGCTGGCACAAAAATTCAGCTCAGCACTTTTCTTAACAACTGCTTTTGATGCACGTGCAGTGGCTTATCCGTGACGCGATCGCAATGCAAAGTTGATTCTGCACTCTGTTGATCTAGCTAAAGCTACAGGGATGCTAATTAACCGGTTAACCATTAACCATTAACCATTGTAAGAATTTTAACCAATTAATAGCCTACTATCGTTTGCTGTATGCTTAAAAAATACACTAAAAATATTCCACAACAAATCCTTTAAATTTAATGATATTCAGCACAGAACAAGAATGAAAAAATATAAACAAGCCAAAACGAAATAATTTAAAGCGAAAGTGAAAGTAAGCGGCGTTGGGCTCACGTAACTCTTTCATTCGAATACATTTTTTTCCATATTCGCGATTTATTTGGATGCTAAACTCTTATTTATTATAGGCTTCTAAGAAAAAAATAAAATTATTATCCCCCCAAATTTTAAATATTTATTAGGCTTCAAAAAATATAACAACTTTTAATTTAAGTGAACTTAAAACAAACCTTACATTAACCCATTATAAATGTCATTTACCTGTGCCTTTCCTGTCTAACAGGTATGAAATATACAGAAATTGAATAAGGTTATCAAAACATTCTGCACTGCATAAATTATAAACTAAATATAGATAAATCCTTATTAAAGCTACAAGCATTCTTTAGTCAAGAGCAGTTAGTAATTTTCTGTTTTCTTCGTCCTTTGGTTAACTTTACTGACAGAGAGAATTAGCTGCTGCCACTTTAGGACCAGCCGCTGCTGACGATCTCACGCAGCCCTCTCACTACTCTTTACTTTCATTTAAAATTTTATTTAACTCATTTAAGACTGTTCTTGTGAGGATACTCGACAAAACGGACATTTTGGCATACATGTGTGTTGTTCGTTCTAGCGCGAAAGAGAACTGGCACGCTGCCTGTGCAATACTGGCTCGCGTCTATCTGTGGGTTGTGTGTGTGCAGTGCCGTCGCAGGTGGGGTGCGAGGCCCTGTGCGAACTTGAAATGCGAGGCCCTGCTCTTTGATGTGGATGCACAATTGCGCATGACTTACAGTCACACGGACGTAGCTGTTGTTCTAGTTCTATTGCACGCATAATCTCGCTGCAATACGTTTTTATCAAGTAGAATAATACAGCATAATCATGCACATAGTCTCAGCTATGACTATTATTTATTTCATTGTGTTATTTATTTCAGAGTGAAAAAAATCAACTGTGCAACGAGTGGCTTTAATTCAAGTCAGCTCGAGAATTTGTGTGAATTCATACATAGATCCGCTTACGACACAAAGGTATATCTTATTCTTAATGGTCCAGTGGTAGAACTTTCGCCAGGCGTGTCAGAGGTTCTGGGTTCGAATTTGCTCTTGTATAGTTTTTTTTAGTTTTTTTGTTTGTTTTTATTTTAGTTTTTTTTATCAAAACCGATTATGTTCATCAGTGGTTGTATATCAAGCAGGGACACGAGTATCCGCAACGGATTGAAGCGCGCGTCCAAATGAAGACAGTGCGGCGTGTGCGCGAGCCACACGACAAAACACTGTATCATCGCCACTGATCGCAGCTGCAACGAGCACTTTGATCACTTAAAAAAAACAAACAAAAAAAACATTTCAGCGCTAGATTTTCTCTTATTTAAAAAAAACTAACGAAATGAATTATTTTGATTATTTCCAATATCATACATGATAAAACCCACATTAAAAACTTTTCCCATATGGTTTGAATGTAGATTCTGGTTTGAGTTGTTTCTTGTAAATGAGATGATCTAATTACATTATCTTGATAATCTTAATAAAAAAAAAATATTATAATAGATTACTGGTCTGGACTAAAATGTAGGGTGTGCACTTAATGTGGGTTCCCTTTCAAGGTAACTCGTGCTGCGTCGAGAATCGACACTGCACAGCAAA
The DNA here is from genome assembly GCA_021554675.1 of Leuciscus idus. NCBI lineage: Eukaryota > Metazoa > Chordata > Actinopteri > Cypriniformes > Leuciscidae > Leuciscus > Leuciscus idus. The sequence continues at coordinate 32,886,815 of CM038630.1, forward strand.
ATCCTCAGAGTAAAATTAACTCTGCTCAGAGAACATTTGGTCCCTCTCTACAGAGAGTTAAAATAACTCTGAATAAGAGTTAAAGTTAATGAGATACTTAAGTGATGATTGAGCATTAATGATGAACACCTGCTGTCAACAAGCATAATCACTGAAGGAAAGAGAAACAACAAGAACAGAAAAAAAGAGAAACACAAGAACTACAACTGACTTCAGACACAGCCTTAGATGAAATCAACTGAAGACAAAATAAGACATTAAATCTCTCAAAATCTCAGCAGAGGAGAATTAAGACTTAAATCTTTCAACCTTCTTTTAACCTTCAATCTTCATACGACAGTTCCCTGTTTATATCAGAAGTTGTTGCTTGTGGAAGGCAGCATGTAGTTGTATCCCTGCTGCTAATGTTTCTGATTATGGAGTCCCCCACTATCAGAGTCCTGGGCTCGGCTGTGCTCTGAGCTGAGTGCCGCTGTCTGCTCGACCTTGAGCGCCAGTTAGCATCAGTGTTAGCTACTGGCTGATACAGTCTGTGTTCGATCACATTCATCACGTTTGGGGCTTTCTCATTTACATTCATTAGTACTTCAAATCTGTTCTCAAGATGTATAGGTGTTGGTAGGAGACCAGTGTTTGCAATCCTTGTCAGAGCTGTATCTGGGGTAGAGGAAGCTACTGCGGCAATTTGTGATGCTCGTGACAATCTGATGTCTCGAGTGCCTTTGGGTCTCGCTCCCTGTTTGTGCCATCGATTTGTAAGTCGATCGGCTTGTTTCTCTACCTGTCGAGGAGCACTAGTTTCATGGGACTCACTGGCTATATGCTGAGGGTGTCCATGACGAAGCTCTGTTGTGTTTTCCGTCTGGTTTGGTGGTCCCGTAAATAACTTTGTTTCAAGAACTGCAATCCTTTGTAAAAGTCTGTGGCAGTTAGTGCAGCAAGTAGATTCCAGAAGAGGCATTTTCTCTCTTATCCTTGTAGGCAGTTGTGTTTTCCTTTCCCCGGAATGTAAGCTGGTCGGGTAGAAGAATTCTGCGTTTTTGTAGTAATCCAAACTTTGTCGTTTGAGCACTGATTTGCTGCAGTTAAAATTAGGTGATAAAAGGAGCTAAAATATAAAAATATAGAAGATAAAATATAAAAGCGAAAGAGCAAAGCGCGGAGCAGTAAGCAAGAGAGTCCGAACAGTAGCTGAGCAGGAAGCTCAGGAAGCTCTGGAAGCTCTTTTAGGAGAGAGAAAGTGTGTGACGCAAAGGCGAACACACACAGCAGAGAAAGGATATGTCGCCGGATGGCGTAGCAGGCACGGAGGCTGAAGGCGGCGAAAACGGCCAGCTTCCTCAGACGCTTCCTAGGCTTGCTGGTCGCTTGTTTCAACGGCGGCGGCTCTCAAGATCAAGCGATGCGAAGAGCTTCGCTGAAGACATGAAAATCTGAATTCCAGCCTGTGAGCCCCTCTTTTATACACGCTAGCCACACCCATTCTGGCGGGCCAGGCGCGTGGAGGGCGCAAAGCGCCCTCATTGGGCGTGACGTCACGCAGGGCTCACTGTTAGGCTGCTGCAGTTGCTGCAGGACAGCCAATGAGCACGCTCGTACAGCCTGCTATGGTCTGCTGTCTGCCGCACTGCGTTGACAATAAATACAAAATTAAGGATAATTTTTGGCTTCAGATCTCGAGAAAAGACAACTTTACCCGTAGCGTAAGCAACTTACGCAATACGAGAGAACCTCTCGTAAGAGAACATGCTTAACATGTGCAATCGGCGGCAAAGCTACCGCCGGCGACACCTGACGGCTGAAATCGGCACGGTGTGTCTGGGCTTTAAGCGCACATTTGAAGGAGATGCACATCGTCTCGAACAAAATCAGCACAATGGACAGCTCTCTGATCAATGAACGACAACGCTGTTTGTTCACGGAACACATAACATTTAACAGTCAACTGCATTGAAGGCATGTTATCAGATCGAACAGATTCTTTTTTACGAACAATTTTTTTTAATGATTTCAGCCACATAAAACCTCAGATTAATACGGAACCCGGAAAGTCACAGATAAAAAAAAAAAAAAAAAAAAAACAATCCTTGGCGACGGTTTTGCAATCCGTCCGCTCAGTTTATAAACCGTACTCACGAATTCTCAAACTTGTAAACCGTGCCCTCAGTTTTTGCAATCTGTACCCACAAATTCATAAACCGTGCCAACGCTTTCGCAATCCGTTCCCACGGGTTTGTAAACTGTACTCACGGATTTGTGGCTCGCCCTCATTTTAGAAGAACACCAGGAGGTACGTTGTTAACAAATCTTATTGTATATTGTTTTATTGTGTATTTAAGTGGAATACATCAAATTGTCTTAACTGCGTCTGCATGTTTAAAGTGAACAATAATAAAATAATAATAAAATAAAGTGAATAATAAAATAAAATAATAATAATAATTATTATTATTAGGCCTACATTTTAGGCTACATATTTAGAAGACGCTTTTGTCCAAAACTTACAGGAACAAAGCAATTTGTCAAATATCAGTCATAATACAGCTTAAGCTGAGTTCAGACTGCACGATTTTCAAAGTAGCCGGGTTACTGTTCTTTTCACACTGCGTGACTATCCAGGGTAACATTCAGTTGCTGGTGTGTTCACACTGCACGATGCATCGGCAACAGGAGGTTTCACACTGCATGACTTTCAGGAGGAAGAATCACCGACAACACGCGAGAAGTGATAAGGGAATAGCACAAAATCCCGCGTGCGTAGACCGCAGTTCTCGCGCGAGACTGAAATTGTTATTAATGTCGTAAATTAATATTACAATTAATTAACCTGTTTGTCCCAAGAACACTCAGGGCCCTATCTTGCACCCAGCGCAATTGACTTTGTACAGCGACGCCAACGCTGTATCATTCCTATTTTGCACCCGCGCACAGCGGACTTTTCTCTCCACAGACGCACGTCTGTTAACTAAGAAATACACTTGCGCTCCCGGGGGCGGTACAGCGCAAAGAGGAGGCGTGTTCCGGCGCAAACATGCTATTCCGGCGCAAACCCTCATGCTATTTTGCTCGTTTAGAAAACAATTCCGCCACTAACCGAAAAAAATCTAGTTTAAAGTCAGTGGCGCGTTGCGCATGTTATTCATATGCTATTTTAAGGGTGCATGCTTGGCCATAATCAATGTAGCGTGTGCACAACACGCATACACTTTGATTCTCTCATCTACACAGAAGCAGCAGTTTTCATTTTTGCAAATCATACATTATTACGATAGATAGATAGATAGATAGATAGATAGATAGATAGATAGATAGATAGTTTATTATAAAAGCATACATCTAGCTTACACATTTACCCAAATTATCCAGCCCGATCTCATCCCAAGTCGTCATATACTTGACGCTATCGACATTTCGTCTACATCCAACGCACATGGCACCCTTTAGCGTCAATATGAGACGCAGATAGATATGGGCCAGAAGGCGCCCATAGCGGTCCTAGCGGTCTAACCCTAAACCTACCCCAGACCTAAACCTACCCATAACCGAACAAAGCTCTGTGCGTGTCATATTGACGCTAAAGGGTGCCATGTGCGTTGGATGTAGACGAAATGTCAAAAGTGTCAGTATATGACGCCCTAGGATGAGAATGCGTTGAATTATCATACGCCTGTTTAACCGAAGTTAATTTGGATGTGTTTCTCCATCCCCAATGTCACTTCTCTGTGTTTTACGGCCCTGACGAGAATGTCGGTCTCCTCAGCTGTGAACCTCTGCTGGCGCACGTCTGGCAAATCCGCCATTATAATAGGAATCTGCTATAGAATAAGCACGTCTACTCTTAAAGGGAATGTGAGATGATGCTCTGATTGGTTTATTTCACGTTACGGCCAAACCACACCTATGAATAATGAAGCTACTTCAGACCAACCCATTTTAGATTTGCGTCGGGCGCAAGAGTCATTTATCCCGCCGGTATAATAGCAACAGCGCCCAAGACCCGCCCACAAAGTTACTTGCATTACTTTAACGTTTCAGATCGTTAAAATAGGGCCCTCAGGGTTAATTGTTTATTAATTCTAAGAAATGTCTTTCTTACTTCACAGTACTACTAAGTGTCACATGCCTGTCCTGTCTTGTGCTGCACATGGGTGTTTTATTATTTTGGGCCATGTGCTCGGGTCATTGTCTGATCCCCTCCCCCTTGTTATCTGATTATTGTTTGAGTTCATCCACCTGTTCCCTTCTGATTAGTTTCCCTTTATAAGCCCCTCTTGTTTGCAGTCTGTGTCGGTACGTTGTCTAATGTTTCCCGTTCCCCGTGATTCTCAGTACGCTCATGTTCTGGTTTTGTTTTGTATTTATTGGTTATGTTTTCACCCTTGTGGGTTTTGTTTTGTGTTTTTTTTTTTTTTTTTTTTTTTATAAACATCATTCTCCAGCACTTGAGTCCTCACACCTTTTTGCATTGCACCAGCCGTGACATAACCCAAAATAACAAAACACCCATGTGCAGCACAAGACAGGACAGGCATGTGACACTAAGAGCAGCAGTTAAGATGATTAGTGACTCCAGTTATGAGCTTGAGACACGGTCAACTTTACGTGTGACATGAACAAGATTATATTAACTAGTCTAAACACTTAAACTACTCTAAAATACACACACATACATGCATACAGTTTACCAAGGGAAAGAGAGCTGAAGGAGAATACAGGAAAGCAAGAAGTTATAGCATTGTTTGAAATTCAGCAGATCAACAGACTTGAGCAAACCATCAGTTTAGTTCTAACACGCCCTTCTTTAAAAGGGGTAAGGATACTTAATGTATCAAATAATGAGACTAAGTTTGATACTTGCATGTCTCGCCCATTTGAATTAAACTGTCCTGATGCAATTTGTTTAGGCTCCAGTTGACCTTTGCTGATGTGGTCTTCATGAGAGAGAACCAGTGGTAGTCAGAGTATCTTTGGTGAATGGAAAGACAAGGCCGCAGCCTGGCACAAGCTTGGTGGTCTTTAGAACATGGCCTGAAGTTACAGCCACGGAAGTGCCACCTGTTCCAAAGGAAAGTGACATACCTGGGACACATCGTCAGCAGCCAAGGGGTAGCGACGGATCCAGACAAGGTGGTGGTTGTCCGTGATTGGGCCGGTGACGGTGAAGCAAGTGAGATCATTTTTGGGCTTCGCCGGCTACTATCGACGCTTCATCCCAGCCTTCTCCAAGGTAGCAGCCCCCCTCCACCAACTCCTACAAGGCCAAGCTAACAGACCCTCCGCCCCTATCCAGTGGACACCTGGTTGCCAAGTGGCCTTTGATAATCTGAAACAGGCCCTCCTTAGCGCCCCTATCTTGGCCTATGTAGACTTCCAGCTCCCATTCAGATTGTACACTGACGCTAGCCTGGATGGTCTCGGGGCTGTCCTAGCCCAGGTCCAAGGTGGAAGAGAGAGGGTCATCGCATATGCCAGCCGCAGCCTCCACCCAACCGAGCGAAATGACCAAAATTATAGCTCCTTTAAACTGGAACTACTGGCTTTAAAGTGCGCCATTACAGCAAAAATTCAAAAACTATTTGTGGGGAGCTGAGGTCACCGTTTTTACCGATAATAACCCCCTGGTCCATCTCGAAACTGCGAAACTGGGTGCAACCGAGCAAAGATGGGTGGCCCAACTTGCAAACTATTCATACAATCTACACTACCGACCAGGGACAGCCAATCGAAATGCTGATGTCCTGTCACGGCTACCATGAGAGGCAGCGGAGCATATGGTGCACACCACGGCATGCATCACACCATCAGAACCACATACCCTGCAAAAACAATGGGGGGAACGGCAAAGGGATGATCCTGATTTGCAACTTCTACATACTTGGAAGGTGAACAGTGAGCCCCCTGTAGCCCATAACCTTGCTACCTTGTCTCCCCAGCTTCGCTGCTTGCTCCAGGAGTGGCGCCACTTGGAGCTGTGTGATGGAACTCTGGTGAGATGCATTGCTAAACCAGATACAGGCGCACCGGTGAAGCAAATCATCATCCCAGAAGCACAGGCCCGACCACTTTGGGAAGAATATCACAAGGCAGCAGCCCATGCGAGTGGGGACAAAATGGTCTCATTGCTGAGAAGGAGGTTCTAATGGGTGGGGATGAGAACAAATGCCCGGAAATGGGCAGCAGAGTGTACCACTTGTGTAGTTGGAAAAGCAGGAGCTCAGCCAAAAGCCCCCCTGTGCTCAATCGTCTCTAGTTACCCCTTCGAAACTGTGGCCTTAGACTTTTTGTCCCTTGGGAGACCTTCTGACACGTACCAGTACATTCTTGTCATCACGGATCTGTTCTCCAGATACGCATTGGCTGTACCTACCAAGGATCAGACGGCTCCTACCACAGTAAAGGCCCTGTGGACGGCACTTATCCTCCCTTTTGGCTGCCCGGAGCGAATCCTCATGGACCAGGGGGCAGCGTTCGAATCAACTCTGATGCAGCAGCTATGCACGATGTATGGCTGCAGGAAGATACGTACCACCCCGTACCACCCACAGGGCAACAGTCCAAATACAGTCCCAGTCCCAGCTACACCAAGTGTAGTGGCGCGTTCATTTGCAATGGGCATAAATTTTAAAGTTTATACCAGGGAGAGAGAGAGTTGCCTCACCCCCAGAAGGCAGACTTAAACTCTAGCCCTCTAAGATACCCGACTACGCCACCCCGGAGGCAAATTTACCGGGGAATCGCCTGATAAGATTAACTTTAAAGCACACAGGTTCGGTTGCGGCTGAGATAAGACCAGAGACAGATGAAATACAAAATTACAGTTTTTATTTGGGCACCATTAATAAATGTATTTAAATATACGAATCAAAATACACACAAACACACAATTCCCAGCAGTCCCAGTGGCCCGGCCGGCTACCTGCACTTTTACAGGCCTACAGCAACACTACACATGCAAGCACTGGGATGACTCCACATTACGTTGTCTTTGGCCGCCATGCTAGGCTACCAGTAGATATGTTGTACAAGGTTGCGCCACCTCAGTGTAGAGATAGTCTAGAGGGTTGGGTCAGAAGCCACCATCAGACTCTTCTGCAAGCCTATGCAACTGTCCGTAACAATGCAGAGCGTCGCAACCACTGGAACCAGATGCATTACAACCGGAACACTCGGACCTTGCCACTGTTGCCAGGAGAGAGGGTGTTGATAAGAAACTTCCGTCGCAGGGCTCAAGGTAAACTTGCACCACAGTGGCTCCCAACACCGTATGTGATCGTCGGGCAGTCCCATCCTGACCGCCCAGTGTTTACCATATGACCAGAGGGTAAAGATGGTCCGTGTCCAACCCTCCACCATAACAACTTGCGACCATGCCCTGGAGACCCTCAGACGATTATTATTCGTAATAATATTTTTTTCACGCCAAGGAAGGTCATCAGAATGGGGACAACAAACCTGGGCTAGTCAATTGCCCAGAACCCTTTTGGCCTACTGCTCCTGTGGTACTAATCCAGCCAGTTCCACCATCTCGGCTTGACCCTGCACCGACCTCATTGCCAGGGCCAGCCAACGTACCACTCAACCCTACAGTGACTCCACCTCTTTCTTTTACCTCAGCTGCCCCCTCTCAAGAAGCCCCTGGCCCAGAGTTGCGAATGGTAGGGACTGCTCAGGATACAATAGCCCCGCCACAGACAATGCTAGATCTCTGCTCAGCCCCAGAACATTACCAAAATCCGGAGCCACGTGCCCCTAGTCGGTATCCGGCCGGCTACAACCGGGGGAACTCTCCTGCGCGTTACCGACCTTGAAGGTCGCAGGAAACTTGACCATAAACTGAACAATGGGACATTACGCCCTATCACTGGACTGGACTCTGTGTTGACGCTCCTGGGACCTATTTTGGAGACCCTCGCCACAATCTCCGAAAGTTCTGGCCAAACAAAACTTGAACCTGACTCCCTACTGCACCAAATGCAAATGAAAAAGTTTTTGTTTCTGCATTGAGTTGAAGTCAGTGACTACGCCACTAAGGGCTTGCAATCTTCCACACTATCAGTTACAGATTGTATTGATCTGATTGAAAGGCTCAAGGACAGCTACACACAATTCAGGAATGAAAATGATGCATTTGATAAAGTAATGGCACTGACAGATGAGCTGATGAATAAACATGAGAATGTGCGATGGGATATCAGTGGATCACGCAAGAGGTAGTTGCCGGCCAGGTTAGACAATACGCACGTTGATTCTACTATGGGTAAATCATCACCTGTACAGCAAAACTCGGGCCTACAGAAATTATGGAATGACGTACTGGACAAGCAGATGATGGAACTGAACACTCGTTTCAACCTCGACACATACGGTTTTATGAGAGCCACTGCTGCCTGCTTGCCACAGGCAGACACCTTTGGTGACAAGGCTCTCATCCGGCCCGCCTGCACGCACTTTTCCATTCCCGTGGAAGAGGAGCACACTGTGTTTGTGCAGCAGCTTAAAAGAAAGGCAAATGCCAACAAGACCACAAACGAGAAAAAAGAAACACTCGTAGAAGTTAGGGCTGTGTATTGGCAAGAATCTGGCGATATGATACGTATCACGATACTATACTATAATTTTAGAAAAAGTAATATTTAAAAAAAGACATGATGTGCATAAAAGTCAAAGAAGTTTACTTTAGGTAAACAATTCAGTACACAAAAATCAAACTGCCAGTTTGGGATTGTGGTTCACATGTTCTTAGACCGGCGACACACTGGCTGCGTGGCGTTTCTGTTGCGTGTCAGCTGCGTGGCGTTTTCCATGTCCACAACAGAAACGTGTCTGACCTGACATGGTCAGACACGCTGCTGCTAGGTGACATGATAAGCCTCATTGGTGATATATTTGACATATGGGGAGAGTTGTGGAAAGCCTATACTTCATGTTAAACAAAAATATATAGCAGCAAAGACAACGTCGGCAGTGTTGACGGCAAAATAGGCTATAGAATATTTTGTTCTGTATTGACAGGTGCAGTATTTGAAAATCGATAATATTTTTTTAATTACATTTATATTTGCATTTATGTCAAAACCTAGAGACTTTCAAACATCAAAATGACATTTATTAATATGTATTCGTGTCAAAATGGCATATAAACATATTTTCCTATTCTATTTTACCTGGAAACGCTTCCAACACGCTTGCGTGTCGCGCAAATAGGCGTCGGTTCTATTTCTAGCATGTATGCGTTTTCGGCGCGTGTCACGCAGGCAGTGTGCAAGCTCTAACCTGTTAACATGGGAGCCGAAATAAAAATGGACACGCTACGCAGCCAGTGTGTCGCCGGCCTTAGTGAGCAAATTTTTATATGCTCAAGTAGGCCATAATAAAAGAATATACATATAGCCCCTGTCACAATACATAACACATTATGTGCAATCAAATTCGTTGTATTATCAGAGTACTTGATTTTTCCCAGACACAATTTACAAACTGCATGGTTCCTGTCGATATCGGTAGTGCCCTCTTTACTCTGGAAACCAAAATGATTCCACACTTCAGCACGGTCATACACGGGGTTCAGCCAGATACAGTACATTGTTAGCGTCTAGCAAAATGTTAGACACTGTTAGGCGAGGACCAGGCCCGCCCACAGAAATGACTGGGCCCCTGAAAGGTCCAGTGAATGGGCCCTCCCCAAATCTGCTATAGGCTACTCATATCATGCGTGTGCTCTCTCTCTCTCTCTCTCTCTCTCTCTCTCTCTCTCTCTCTCTCTCCTACATTAACACATACATTTAACTGAGAGAGACTCAAATAACTGAAAACAACAACAAATAAATAAATAAGTGAGCCATGTAATGAGTGAGTAGGAACGAGTGAGATTTAATAGATGAAATAAGTTTAAAAAAATGTCATTTATTAATATAATTGAACTATACTCCACAGTGAATAAATGAATAATAAAAAAAAAAATATATATATATAAACTGCCATAGCAATGCCAGTGTTTCTTACAGGATTTTTGGTAAAGCTGTGGTGAGTGGACCTCTGTGCTTTTGTGCTTTTTACTGTTAAATTCATCGATCTGGTGCACTTTGAGAGTTCAAAATTAAAAACTCCAACCCATATTCAGTGTGCAAATTAAAAATTAAAATCTCTTTTAGTTACAGTGTCTGTCTACATTACACTACTACATAATAATAGTTTTAATATTAATCCCATTATATAATATCCATATATTGTAAAACAAATGCACTGAAAAATAAAGGAAACTTTCATAATTCGTTTTTAATTTCTATACTTGAAAGAGTATATTTCTATACTTCACATTAAAGATGTGATTGGGCCAGCCCAGTGACCATCAAGAAAAGAACCAATGGGCCGCTGATCTACGTGTTTCATGGGCCGGTGTGTCAGAAAAAAAACTAACGCTGACTTTTTTTGACCAATGCATTACACCGGCAGTAACCCAGCGCCGCCGATTAAGCAAAACAAAACTAAACGAATGTACAGTTTTATGGGCCGTTAAGACAAAAAAAGAAAAAAAGTATGAGATGCATCGGCCCAAAAAGCACGTCGGCCCACTGGGAATCTCCCGGTAGTCCCGATGGCCAGTAGCCTACATGCCTGGACGTCACACTTTAAATCCTACCTGTTGCCTTTCACCATCCACTTATTTAGCTGCTGTCGCATCAATTGACATGCCATCTCCTTTTCCCTCTTTCTTTTTCTATTTTAGCCCCCGACAGCTTTTTTGCTTTATCCATCTTTTTCGACGACAACTCACTAACGTTACTCGTTCCTGCTGCTCGCTCAGCGCTCACGGCGCCCGCGCCCGCTCGCCAGCCTGCTCAGACCATTTTCAGGAAAGGGGTGTTTCATTATAACACAGGCTATATTTTACTCGAGCAACATTAAATAAAATGCATTTTTTTCTCACTTTCAACAATTAATGTTGCTATTTTGGTTCAAAATAAAATATGGTAACCTTTGCTTATATTTAGGATGAACATAATTATAGCTGGACTGCATGGGCCCCCCCTAGCGGCTGGGCCCCAGAAAACGTTCCCCTTTATCCCCCCTTATGGACGGCCCTGGCGAGGACACTAGTGGTGCGTCTCAGCATAGCCATCTAGTGGTAGGGATTTAAACACAACATAAACTTGAACCACTGTTTTACCATGAATATTTTTGCACGTAAACTAAAAAAAAAAAAAAAAATCGATATTGCGTTTTTGAAAATCGATACAGTATTGCAAAATAAAATATCGCGATACTCAAGTGTATCGATTTTTTTCTTACACCCCTAGTAGAAGTGCTCAACGCATGCCCCCGTGATATTTCCCCTAACATGAACAGTCTCCTGCGGGCCCTCCTCACATTTCCCATGACGACATGTACTGTGGAGAGACTCTTTTCAGCTGTCAATCGGAAAAAAAAACAGGCACCAGGGCAACACTGTTGACAGATAGACTGAACTCTTTGTCCCTGCTTTCATTTGAAAGGGAATTGACTGATTCACTGGAATATCAAGACATTCTTGCTGTGTTCAGCACAAAACCCCGCCGTCTCCTGCTGTAACAAGCCCTAAATCCCACAAGCAAGCAAGGTTATAATCGTTAACGAAAACCAACGAAAACTAGGTGGGAAAAAACATTGTCGTTAACTGAAATAAAAATAAAAACAAGGCATTACAAAAAAATTATAACTAACTAAAACTGTAATGTGTGTTTGGCAAAACTAACTAAAATAAAATAAAATTACAGAGTAAATGTCCTTAGTTTTCGTCTTTGTCAAGGTCTTTAATTTTTTTAACGCTATTAAAAACACGCAGTGCGTATTCGTTCAGCTGCATTTCCTTTCCCTGCTCTCCCTACGTTTCTCTGTCACTCATGCGTCTCTCATGCGTCTCTCAATTTTGTCAGTGTGTTAATGTCGACCCGAGAAGCGATTGCGCCTTCTTTAGAAAGTTAACTAGTCGCAAGTTTGAGGTAAAATGCACTTTTTGATTGTGGTTGTCGATGTCAAAACACTAACGTTATATAAGCTGTGATTCAAATATAAAATAATTTTATGTCATTTTTTTACTTTTACACTGAATGTTTGCTGCTTCAATCCAGATGAGTAGGCTATTGACTGTATAGGGTAAATTTAGTATAAGGTGTGGAAATTGTACAGCTGTGGTATTTGTATAGGGTGTGAATTCTGTATAACGTTAGAAGATGTGTAGCCTAGATTTTGGGTACGGCGTGTGGATTTTGTAAAATGTAAAGGAATTTCAATGGGGTGTGAATTTTTTTTTTTAATTGTATGATGTTTTTGTTGAGTTATTATTACACAATACTTTTTCTGACCTTTTTGAATCTTGCCCCTGACAAATAACCCAAATTACAGAAAAAGACTAAAACTAACACTAAAACTAATACAAACTAAACTAAAACTAAGCATTTTCAAAAAAAATAAAAAATAAACTAAACTAAACTAGCAAATCCCACTTTAAAAACGAATTAAAACTAAACTGAATTTGAAAACAAAAAGTCAAAATGAAATCAAAATAAAAACTAATGAAAAATGCAAAGCTATAATAACCCTGCAAGCAAGTTTGAATTAAGTTGTGTGCATGTGTGATTATTTATCAGCTATCTTGGATTGTTATGCTGTTGTTTATATGGTTAGATATGTTATTCATTTAATTATTCTGAAGAAATAAGCTACAGGATAAATCATTTTTGATCGTTTTCCAGCTGTTTGTGTTTAGCAGCTGTGTCAGATTCAATGCTGCTGTTCCCCTTCATCTCTGTTTCAGCGCTTTTCTGCAGCACTGAGGACAGCGACTCAGTAGCCTACCTGTGTGTCTCTTGTGTTGCTGTCCACAGCTCGGTGCTGAAGCAGACAAAGACATGAACCTTGGCAATAAGCCTAACTTCATGTATCTCTTTTGAACGTTCAATACACAAAAAGACTGAAATGGAATTATATCTTTGGAGTGTCTGTTTCTCTCTCCATTTATTTACCCAGCATGGCGGGCAGGGAACTGTCCAAAATTATTTAACTGTTTCTTATAAATTCAAAATGACAGAAGAACTGTATCGACATGAAATAAAAGCAGCATTGAATCTGACACAGCTGCTAAACACAAACAGCAGGAAAACGATACACAATTATTTAACTGTTTCTTATAAATTCAAAATGACAGAAGAACTGTATCGACATGAAATAACAGCAGCATTGAATCCGACACAGCTGCTAAACACATACAGCAGGAAAACAATACACAATTATTTAACTGTTTCTTATAAATTCAGAATGACAAAAGAACTGTATCGACATGAAATAACCCTTTTTGTTTTTTTTTTGGCTTATTTTAACTGGCCCACCCAGTTGTCTGGAGGCCCACCTACAATCAAAATCCTGGCGCCGCTAGTGGAGTACACAACTTTTTCTTTTTTTCTTTTTCTTTTTTTTTTTTACTGTGATTTACATAAAAATTGTATTGTAAATTACTGTGAAAGTAGTTCATTAGCCAATATTTTCCTGTAAAATGGCAGTGATCTTTCTTAGTGTTTGCATTTCATTAACTATAACATTCTTATAATATTGTTGTAACATTGTGTGTTAACAAATTCTTTCGATTCTTTAATTTGTCATATAGAGACAAAAACATGAAACAAATACAATTGTATCTATATAATAATCCAAATATCTGTCAAATGAATAATAGTTTCCATGAAGTAGAGAAAATGTACTTACTCCTGCACAACAACAATTAGATAAAGTAACAAACTAATATCTTAAAACACATGGCGTGGGGAATAAAACTTTGAGGAAAAATAAAGACAGGCTGCTTGATTGGACATTGATTTCAAACTGCCTTTAAATGTAGTGCCATTTGGCTGGTTTATAGTCTATAATATTATGTGTAACCTTTATTATACTAGAGAAATAATTTACCTGGATCCATTTATAAAACGGATTATTGTTTTGCGAATATCAGGCAAGTTTAAAGCATAAACAAGAGGGTTCAGGATGGGTGGTATGACAAGAAATTCAAGTGAAAGTAAAACTGACAGCCATATAGGAAGTTCTAAGGTCACAATTCGACTCAAAGTGACCTCAGAAATAATGGCAATTGAGAAATGCAAAAGGATCACAATGTGTGGAATACAAGTTTGATAAGCTTTGCCCTTGAACTGTGATGAGCTTCTTCTACAAATTATAATAATTTTTACATAAGAATATAATATTAAACTTAAAGGAATGATTACAGTTGTGATCAATATAAAATAACCCATCAATATAAAAAAAAACATGACATTATTAACAGCAGTGTTTGCACAAGACAGTCTGACCATTTCAAAGTTGTTGCAGTACACCTTAAACAATTTGTTACCACAAAATGTCAGTCTGGAAGTCAAAATAGCAGTAATACCAAGAAAAATCATTGGATAAGTCAAGTTTATAACTATTAAAACAGTTAGAAACCTTGGTGTAATTATGTTGTGGTATTGTAAAGGTTTACAGATTGCAACAAATCTGTCAAATGCCATTAACATTAATATTGTATTCTCATTTGCTACGTACGTGAAAATGACATAAGACTGTAAGACACATGCTCCATGGGAGATTGAGTGTGTATCAGACAGCAAGTCTGTCAGTGCTCTTGGGAAAAAGCCAGCTGTTCCAAACACAGAGTTGATAGACAAACATGAAATCAGAATGTACATGGGCTGGTGTAAAGTCCTTTCCATAAATATTACAAGCATAATAATGACATTAAATAGTGTGATAGCACAGTATAGAATAAATCCCAAACTGAAGAAAGCATATCGTATGTACCAAAGATTTTCAAATAGCATGAAGTAAAAATATGTTCCATTTTCCATTTTCTGATAAGCAAAAGTAATCTTCATTTACCTGAGTTAAGACAACAGACAAATATCTTATGATTTATACACATTTAAAAAAAAAAAATCAGTAAGATTCAATTTATTAGTTCATGATACCTTACCTTCTTCACAGTTAGTGTGTGATATATTATCAGTTTAACAGTATAGATGCAAAGTTTCAACAACTTTAAAATATTTTTTTTCAATCAATATCAGACAAAAATGCAATCAGTATCCTAAAAAGACATTGTACAATTTGAAAACCTTCTCTAATTCACCTTAAAACGACCACCAATGCTTCCTCATTTATTGTGCTAGAATGACTGTGGGTTGCCAGCACAGGTTAATTTTTTATACATCTAATGTCTCAGGAGCCTCCGCTTATGGGCTTATTTTGCATAAAGGACACAAAACCCTATTGATTTGACTTCCCTAGAAACTAATTAATGAAATAAATCATGGAAGACTGAAAATAGACAGTTAAATTATCGTATGCAACTTTATCACATTGGAAATTGGAATTCTGAAAATGTTTTTACTAAAGCTTTAAAATTGTGCTTATAACACTGTTGACATGTCTGCCATCATTACTATTGTTCAGATAAAATGAAATGATATATTGATATATATAATTTCTATTGACGCAGGCTGCTGGTCTCGACTTGCACTTTCTACTTTGACACATGTTCGTAATTCATATTTGCATATTTGTACTTTATAAATCCACAGGTATTTTGCAGAATATTTTAGGCTAAACATCAAACGTGGCAAAAAGAGAACATTAACTGTCCCTAAACTGTAATAGCTCTCACGGAACATTTCAAGTCAAGTCAAGTCATCTTCATTTATAAAGCGCTTTAAACAATGTAGATTGTTCCAAAGTGGCTTTACATTGATACTAGGAAATTAAAGTAACAGAGATTGTTTTGGCTTTATGGAAGCTCTAGAATAAAGTTATTGTCCAGCTAAAGTTAGTTTTGATTGATTCACTTCCGTCGAAACGATTATTAGTTATTAAATTCGTAAGCACATAACACAAGTAACACTTCTCTTTAAAATACAAACAAGACTTTATTGGTTATTCTAACACATAAAACTAATATCTAACACAAACACAGGCACACACATTCATACGGGTTGCAGAAAGAAAGAGAGTGAGGAAAGAATGAGTTTTAATAGTAAGATGATGAAATCCCAAGTTTCTATATGCACTTATAAGACATGATCTGAACGAACCATCAATCATTAATTTAACCCTTCTATCTTTTCTTAGGCGGGTTATTAAATATATATCAATGCACCAGTTCAGCTTAAGAGTCTGGGATTCCCTTTTGTCGTTGTAAAAAGGGGTTTCCCGGTCCGTTGGCTGGCGTTTCCTCTTGCCTGAGATAGATGTCTGGGGCGGCCAATCACGTGGTGTGCTGGCAGATGAATGGAAAGTCTTTGAAGCTAGAAAGCAGGCTTTGCAGTCGAATCTTGGACCGAAACTTTGCCGCAAAACTTAACTTAGAACCGAGACTCACAACGGAAAAGAAAGGAAAACTAAGAAAAGAAAGAAAATTGAGACGAGAGTAGTTAGATGGCTTGAATGAAGCTGTTTAACCCATGTTCTTCTGATCTTGATTTGGGTTCTTTTGTCTGCTCGTCTACATGGTTACTTGTCTATTACTCCATCATGGCTTCTGATGGTTTTGAATCTACCTTTTCTTCCTCTGCCCTTTGCCTTTGTTCTTCCTAACCAAAGCTTTGTTCGGGTGCTAAGATTTTAAACTCAAATGTTTGTCCAACCTCCTGGAAGAGATCTGACCAATTAGACACTGGCTTTATTTAGGAGGTGGCGTTCTCTTCACTTCTTATCGTAAATCATGCTTATCTGTGGTCTCCTTACTCTCCAAGCTCTAGCAGAGAGAACAGAGGCCACAGTTTAGACATCATTAGTATTATAAGAATACGAAACATTTTACACAGATTTCAATCAAGCCATCTTTTGGATCAAGAACATACGATCATACTGATAGGAAACAAGACACACTTTCATTCAAACATCAGACAGTTATAACCATTACATGACTTATATGGGACACACATATAGGTTGTAGACACAATATAGAATTATGTAGTTGAACGATGTTTGATTATAAGTCCATCAAGAATTGTTTTGAGATGATTTTATGTAATTTTGTAGGTAAAGTCTCAGTTCTCTCTGGTTTGAAGAGATTTTAACTCTGAGTCATTCAGAGGTCCTTAAGGAGATGGAGGTCTGTTTTGTGTATCTGTCGTGGGCTCGAGCAACTTCTGCTGTTATCTTGATCGAGCTCTAAACGGTGCCATCTCTGAACCAATCAGTCTTTTCAAAACCATCTAACATTGACAACGTTCTTCCTTTAGTTGCTTTAGTTGCCCATAAAGTTCTTAGCATAGTAGACTGGCTGGAGCCTGGATTTTATGGCTCTGGATTGGTGATTTGGGGTCTGGAATGTTGAGTTCTGTGTGGAGTTATGTTTGAACAAATCACCTGGAAGATTAATTTGTGTTTGGTTCGCTCTCAAATCCTACAACACATATTATTTTCTTAAATTAAGTGTATTTATTCTGGTATTAATGTTACAGGCAATGTCTGTATTCGTTATCTGAGAGGTGACTAAGAGTCTGCCTGACCCATGTCAGGAATGCAGTAACAGTATTTGCTCATTTAACCAGATTAAATAATACATTATATGTGTAGGCCTGTAATAAATATATAGTTGTGGCAAAGATTTCTTGGCACTGGCTGTCTTAAATGTACAGGCTATAACTCATAACATGTAATATCTATCATTATAAGGATGAGAAGAGATAAAACAACGTTTGATTAAACAATGATTTTTTTGGCTGTATATCATAAACATTCTGGGTTGTGTTTCCCAAAAGCATCATAAGCCTAAGTAGACCGTAGAACCATTGCCACCAATGGTCACCACGATAAACTTAGCTCACGATGCTTTTAAGAAATCCAATCCTGCTTTTATAATACATATAATTTTTTTCCGAATTTCAGGAAAATTTAAACCATAAACAAGAGGGTTCAGGATGGGTGGTACAATAAGAAACTGCAGTGAAAGAATAATTGACAGGCCTAGGGGGAGATCCAAAGTTGTGACCCGACTCAAAGTGACCTCACAAAAAATAGCAATAGAGAAATTTAAAAGGATCACTATGTGTGGAATACAAGTTTGATATGCTTTTCTCCTGAACTCTGGTGAACTTTTTGTACAAATGATAAGAATTTTAACATAGGAATATAATATAAAACTTAAAGGCATGATAAGAGTTGTGAACACTATGAAAAAGCCAAAAACATTATTAATAATAGTGTTTGCACAAGACAGCTTGACAATTTCCCAGTTGTGACAATACACTTTCCACAGTTTGTTACCACACATAGTCAGTCTGGCATTTAAAATAACACCAATACCAATACAAAGCATTGGATAAATCCAGCTTATAGCTATTAAAACAGATAAAATCCTGGGAGTCATTATGCTGTTGTATTGTAAAGGTTTACAGATTGCTACATATCTGTCAAATGCCATTAACATTAATATTGTATTTTCATTTGATGCATATGAATAAATGACAAAAGCCTGTAAGAGGCATGCTTCACGGGACACCAAGTGTGTATCAGACAGCAAGTCTGTCAGTAACCTTGGGAAAAAAGCAGCTGTTCCAAACACAGAGTTGATGGACAAACATGAAATCAGAATGTACATGGGCAGGTGTAAAGTCCTTTCCAGACAAATTGCAATAATTATAAAGGCATTCAAGAATATAATAGCACAGTATAAAATAATTCCCAAACTGAAGAAAGCATATTTTATGTACCCAATATTTTCAAACAACATCAAGTAAAAATATGTTCCATTTTCCATTTTTCGTTAAGCAAAGGATGGATTCATTGACCTGAGGATGAAAAAGAGATTTTTACCTAAAAAAAAGATTGTTTGGTAACATATTATTTTACGGTATCCTTGTTACATATGCTACATGCTACATGCTACAGTTAATATAGTAATAACTATAAATTATGCATAAGTACACGCAACTAACCCTAAAACTATTCTTAATCCTAACTCTAACCCTACAGTAAGTACATTTAGTTAATTAATATTACTCTGCACCACTGCATTGTAACAAGGACACCTTCAAATTTAACCTTAAAGTGTAACCAACTGCTTTCATGCTTATCAGCTTTGTATAATTGTAGCCACAATGTTTAATACATCATGTGAATATGAATTATTTAGTCAGTTTAACAATATAAATGTACATGAAATTGCATTACCAGAAATACCTTCTGTGATACAATCTGACATTACCATCACTTTACCTTCAGAGAATGTGTAAATGTGCAGAGAATCAGGTCTAGCCTATGTGTGCTCTGTTAAGAAGATCTAAGAATCACCATACATGCTCTGTTATATAGCATAAAACAAGTCTCTGAAGACCTCTCTGCTGTGGCTTGACTTGCATAAACAGCGCACCAGAGGTTTTCCTTAACTAAAAACATTAAAAACATGGCACAGTGGGTAAAAATCTTGTAACTCAAAATGTACTGATAACACAGACACAATAATGAGGTTGTGAGTCTTTGGAAAGGTATTGTGGTTGAAATTTAACTTTTACATATATGTAAAGTGTCAGTGGGAATATGGTACTATAGAACTAGATTCATACACCATGTTCTCAGTTGTGTTTGTCTTTTAAATGGCAAAAGGTATGTCTTAACACAGCCTTCGCCAGCAGGTGGTGATATTGATCTGTGTATAATTTAGGCAGTATGTGGCATGTGAACCTCTCCTAATATTATGATTATAGTGTTGAATGGTTCATGCTTGAAGTTGTCACGGATGCACACGGGAAGCAGGAAAATCCAAGTGCAGTAATTTATTAAGAGGGCAATCCAACATCGTTGTAATCCATGCAGAGGTCAAAAATCCAGAGAAGCAATCCAAACAAGAACGGGTATAAACAGACAAGAAGTGTGGTGACACAAATTAACGACTCCGTACACATACAGAAACAGGCAGAGAATAAATACACACAGATCTAACAGGACTAACAATGAACAGCTGGGACAATGATTACGGGCAACAGCTGAGTGTAATGAACAGTGATAAGTGACAGACAGAATGCTGGGAATTGTAGTCAAAGTGAAGGACACCGTGAAACGAGACACAAACCAGACACTGTGACATAACCCCCCCTCTACGGAGCGGCTACCAGACGCTCCATGACAACACAACACAAGAGTTCAGGAGGGAGGTGGAATGGTGGAGGATCAGGGGGAGGGAAGGTGGGCCAGGTCCATGGAGGGAAACGGGGACAGGGAGTGACAGTTCATCTGGCGGCCAGGGCGGAGACGACAGTCCCTCGAGCGGCCAGGGCGGAGACTTTCCCTCGGGCGGCCACGGCGGAGACCTTCCCTCGGGCGGCCAGGGCGGATCCAGCTGTGCAGGCGACCGGGACGGGGCAGGTCCTTCGGGCGGCCAAGGCGGAGACGACCCCTCGGGCGGCCACGGCGGAGACGACCCCTCGGGCGGCCACGGCGGATCCGGCTGTGCAGGCGACCGCAACGGGGCAGGTCCTTCGGGCGGCCAAGGCGGAGACGACCCCTCGGACGGCCAAGGCGGAGACGACCCCTCGGGCGGCCACGGCGGAGACGACCCCTCGGGCGGCCAGGGCGGAGACTTTCCCTCGGGCGGCCAGGGCGGATCCGGCTGTGCAGGCGACCGGGACGGGGCAGGTCCTTCGGGCGGCCAAGGCGGAGACGACCCCTCGGGCGGCCATGGCGGAGACGACCCCTCGGGCGGCCACGGCGGAGACGACCCCTCGGGCGGCCACGGCGGAGACGACCCCTCGGGCGGCCACGGCGGAGACGACCCCTCGGGCGGCCACGGCGGAGACGACCCCTCGGGCGGCAACGGCGTCGCAGAAACTGGAACAGACACCACCAGCGCAGGAACTGGAACAGACACCACCGGCTCAGGAACAGACACCACCGGCGCAGGCTCAGGAACAGACACCACCGGCTCAGGAACAGACACCACCGGCTCAGGTTCAGGAACAGACACCACCGGCGGCTCAGGAACTGGAACAGACACCACCGGCTCAGGAACAGACGCCACCGGCTCAGACACCACCGGTTTAGGAACAGATACCACCGGCTCAGGAACAGACACCACCGGCTCAGGTTCAGGAACAGACACCACCGGCGGCTCAGGAACTGGAACAGACACCACCGGCTCAGGAACAGACGCCACCGGCTCAGACACCACCGGTTTAGGAACAGATACCACCGGTTTAGGAACAGATACCACCGGCTCGGGCTCAGGAACAGGCACCACCGACTCGGGCACTGGAACTGGCACCACCGGCTCGGGCACTGGAACTGGCACCACCGGCTCAGGCACTGGAACTGGCACCGTCGGCTCGGGCACTGGAACTGGCACCACCGGCTCGGGCACTGGAACTGGCTCAGGAACAGGTACCACCGACTCGGGCACTGGAACTGGCACCATCGGCTCGGGCACTGGAACTGGCACCATCGGCTCGGGCACTGGAACTGGCACCACCGGCTCGGGCACTGGAACTGGCACCACCGGCTCGGGCACTGGAACTGGCACCACCGGCTCGGGCACTGGAACTGGCACCACCGGCTCGGGCACTGGAACTGGCACCACCGGCTCGGGCACTGGAACTGGCACCACCGGCTCGGGAACAGACACCACCGGCCCAAGTGTGTGCGTAGCCCACACACACCACATGGCTGTGGCCATAATGGCCAGTGTCGCGGTCACTGAGGGCTCAGGAACAGACACAGAAACAGACACAAGCACAGGCACAGACTCAGGAACAGGCACAGACTCAGGAACAGACACTGGCTCCGGCTCAGGAACAGACACTGGCTCCGGCTCAGGAACGGACACTGGCTCCGGCTCAGGAACGGACACTGGCATGTCCAGGATCCGAGTCAGACGCTCCAAATAATCCATCATAGCCTTGGCAGCCACACGAATGGGCATCTCTTGATCTGTCTCTAGCTGGGCAAACGGAATGTAAACAGTCTCTGATTGGGCAGACGTGACGTGAACAGTCTCCGGCTGGGCAGACGGAATGTGAACAGTCTCTGACTGGGCAGACGTGACGTGGACAGTCTCCGGCTGGGCAGACGGAATGTGAACAGTCTCTGACTGGGCAGACGTGACTTGAACAGTCTCCGGCTGGGCAGACGTGACGTGGACAGTCTCTGACTGGGCAGACGGGACGCGGACAGTCTCTGACTGGGCCGACGCAGGTCTCCTCCTCCTTCTTCCCTTCTGACAGATGTGTACCGTCTCTGAACTGGACGAAACCATCGACGAAGTCCCAGCGCTCGAAGAGACCCGTGGTGAAGCTTCAGCTATCCTGATTTCCTCATGCCTTTGTGCACATCTAGAAAAATACTCTAGTAAAGAGATGCCCTTCTCTCTCTCTGCGGGAGAAAGTTCGCTACGTGGAATCCACATAGTAACTGGGGACGAGATCCTACAAAAAATAATAAAAAATGAAAATTACCGCTGGATTTATGGTGACGGAGTCGTTCTGTCACGGATGCACACGGGAAGCAGGAAAATCCAAGTGCAGTAATTTATTAAGAGGGCAATCCAACATCGTTGTAATCCATGCAGAGGTCAAAAATCCAGAGAAGCAATCCAAACAAGAACGGGTATAAACAGACAAGAAGTGTGGTGACACAAATTAACGACTCCGTACACATACAGAAACAGGCAGAGAATAAATACACACAGATCTAACAGGACTAACAATGAACAGCTGGGACAATGATTACGGGCAACAGCTGAGTGTAATGAACAGTGATAAGTGACAGACAGAATGCTGGGAATTGTAGTCAAAGTGAAGGACACCGTGAAACGAGACACAAACCAGACACTGTGACAGAAGTCATGTGGACGTTCTCATTGTGATCAGCATTTCCTTGGTGTTGTGTCTTGTTGTTTATGTAAAGTAAGAAGTGTGCAAATGGTACCTTTTCCAATGCTAAATCCGGTTTAGGTATATTAAGTTCTGGCATTAAACTCTTGATGGCACAGGCTGATAGCAAGCAGTCTATTGTATGTAAACCTTATTAAGATTATAAGGTTATGTCAATGATACATCAAATGATTTCATTATGATATTTGCTCAGATGGTTGCTGGGTTTTTGTCTCTTATCAGCCTGCAACGTATGTCTGTTGTTAATGAGTCTACTGTAGTTCATTCATATGTACAGATATATGCATATCTGCCTATGCAGCAACTTGTTTTCTCACTCAGCAGCACATGTATATATACACTGAACAAAATTAAAAACGCAACACTTTTGTTTTTGCCCCCATTTTTCATGAGCTGAACTCAAAGATCTAAGACTTTTTCTATGTATACAAAAGGCCTATTTCTCTCAAATATTGTTCACAAATCTGTCTAAATCTGTATATATCAATATAATTCATACAGGTACATAGAAGACAGGCAGAAGGTTCACACACACTTAAGACGGAGATCGGACCAGGACTTACAGAACAGACAGAACTTAAATACAAACACAGATTACACTGATTAACAGAACACAGGTGAGTAGACGGTTGCATAGTTATAATTTTCTCCCTGATATTATCAATCTTATAAGTGAAGAAGTTCATAAAGTCATTACTGCTGTGCTGCTTGGAAACTTCTGGACTTGAAGCTTTATCTTTCGTTAGTTTAGCCACTGTTTCAAATAAATACCTAGGGTTTTGTTTATTTTATTTTAATAGGGTTGATAAATAAACAGATGTCACGGGTGACAAAATGCTGGGAAAAGCGGAACCTTTCTTTTCTCTTTCTATGTCCCCGAGGGGAGTTATTTTGGTGTAACACCTCACTCCGGTTCCGGGTGTAGCGGAGATATTGCGCAAACTAATTACAGCTGATGCACGACAGGTGTGAGGGAGAGAGAGGAGCGGTGTTTGTACAGGCTTTCCGCTTCACAAGAGGAGGATAAAAGAGCCATTCAGAGTCGAGTTAGGAAAAGGTTGGAACTGGTAAGGTGAAGGTTGGAACTGGTAAAGGTCAATCGGTGTTCCGTTGATCAGTTGTTTGGCTGGGTCTCTGTCGTTGTGTTTTGGGGTAGAAGATCTCCGGTTTGGACGCTTACATTGGACGCTGTCATCCTGGAAATTCGTGTAAGTGAGGAACTGCCATTTGAGTCTGTCGTTTGGAGCTGCTTGTGGAATATTACTGGATTGAATTGTTGCTTGGATCTGCGCTGGAAGAGGAAAAGAGAAAGATAAGTGAATTAAATTACATCGTTGAATTAAATGTAAAGCTTGAAGCAAAGACTGTGAATGTGAAACTTACTATTGAGGAGGACATCTGTTTCAGATGCGCTGGAGAGAATGGAGAGTTGAATATTCCCATTGAAATGCATGGACGAAGCGAGTTTTCTGGTCAGCCCTACTGTGTGTGAGTGATTTGCAGTTGTTTGCCTTACCTGATGCACGCTGAATTAATGCTGTGGATTTGTAGTGGACACGAGTGCTGTGTGCTAAGCTGAGAAGAGTCTCCCAACGCCTGCTTTCATTCTTGTGAAATGATCTACTTGTCCTCATCCAAAATTCAGAACGATGCAACTGAACTGGTGAAGTAATGCTTTGTATTATCCTCTCTTCCACTGAGTATTGTTGTGAAGTAATCCCTTATTGAAGGCTCCTGTTAACCCTCTCTCTCTCTGAAATTACAAGTCTCGTGAAGAACCGTATGGCTGTGGAAAAGTCTGAACCGTTATACTTAGTGATGGAGCCCTGAAGATGTATAACATCGCTGATAAAGTCGCAATTTCCTTTTTATGTCTTGACGAGAGAAACTGCTGTTGAGAGAAGAAACCTCACCTGTTACCTACCGTCTGAGTCCTGCAGATGTGCAGCAACGCTGTGAAGTGAGTTTTAAAGTCACAATTTCCCTTTTATGTCCTGACGAGAGAATCTGCTGATAAGAGAAGAAACCTTACCTGTTACCTACCGCCTGAGTCCTGCAGATGTGCAGCAACGCTGTGAAGTGAGTTTTAAAGTCACAATTCCCCTCTCACGTCCTGTTAAGAGAATCTGCTGTTAAGAGAAGAAACTTTACCTGTTACCTACCGCCTGAGTCCTGCAGATGTGCAGCAACGCTGTGAAGTGAGTTTTAAAGTCACAATTCCCCTCTCACGTCCTGTTAAGAGAATCTGCTGTTAAGAGAAGAAACCTTACCTGTTACCTACCGCCTGAGTCCTGCAGATGTGCAGCAACGCTGTGAAGTGAGTTTTAAAGTCACAATTCCCCTCTCACGTCCTGTTAAGAGAATCTGCTGTTAAGAGAAGAAACCTTACCTGTTACCTACCGCCTGAGTCCTGCAGATGTGCAGCAACGCTGTGAAGTGAGTTTTAAAGTCACAATTCCCCTCTCACGTCCTGTTAAGAGAATCTGCTGTTGAAGAAGTAAACATTACTTGTTACTTATCGTTTGAGTCTTGCAGACGTGCAGCAACGCCGTGGAGTAAGCCTTCCTAGCCACTATCGTTCCATTGTGCCCCGAAGACAGTGGAAAATCGTTTCAGCGGCTACTCCGGTCCAATAGCTCGAGAAGACAGGAGTTGCTCATTCTTTCTTCAAGTTGATTATTATTCAATAAAGATTGTTACCTTTGAACCAAATTACCTGCTTCCTCTTTTGTCCATCTGTTGCGTGCCTGTGGTGTTGGCTCCTCACGGTGGTGTCTGGAGTCAGGGGCGGCTGGTCATCCGAGTCCGCCCCGGCCTGCACCGGTGACACAATTTGGCGTAGTCGGCAGGATCGCCACCGTGAGTTGTAGCGGCCACAGGTACGCGATGGTGGATGAAGAGGTTCCACCAGTTCGCTCGCAAGTAATGCCCATTATGATGGGAGCCCCTTGGGCACAACGCTATGGAGGACCAGGATCGGAGCTGAGTTTTCAGGACTGGAAAGCACAGACAGAATATCTGGCTGGATTACAAGGACTGAGTGCATCGCAAAAGGTACAGTTTGTGCTAGGATCGTTAGAAGGAGAAGCCAAAAGGGAAGTTCTTGCTGCATCAGAAGCCACGCGGGCCACTGTGAAGAATGTCTTTGATTTCTTGTCTGGAGTATATGGAGATTCTACCCCGGTAGCCATCCTTCGTGCCCAGTTCTTTAACTGTCAGCAGGGGCCTCAGCAGACTCTGCGAGCATACTCCCTGAAACTGCGAGAGCAGTTTGGCCGGCTGAAAGGTCGACAAGATCATGGACTGGGAGAAGGAGAGGGCTTATTGAGAGACCAGTTTGTTTTGGGGCTGCGTGAAGGACCGGTGCGCCAGGGCATACGGCTCCAGCTTCGACGAGACCCCACTATGTCTTTTGAGGCTCTTCGACAAGAGGCCTTGGCGTTGGAGTCAGATCAGGGAGAGACGACTCGGACACCGGTTCGTGTGGCGGCCAGCAGCGCCACAGTGCCCGCGCCTGTTGAGTCAAGTGAGTGGAAGCAGAAATTGAGGACAGAATTACTGGAGGATGTTAAGGGACAGATGGCAGAGTTGTCTCGGAGTCTTTTGGGTGAGCTTCATCGAGGTCGAGTCGAAGGTGGACCGATGGTGCGAGGAAGATCATATTCAGAGGAAGGGCCAAGACCTGTATGCCGCCCTCCGCGTCCGACGGGCCCCCGGTTTCAGTGGGATCATCAGGGTCGACCCATCTGTATCAATTGTGGAAATCCGGGACACATCAGCCGCCAGTGCGACCGTCGTCGAAGCTCTCAAGGGGGTTTTTAGTCCCACCGGTCACTGTGGGTCAAGTGGCCGGGACCCCTTCAAGAGACCCTTGTTCTGTTCCTGTGATGAGAGACGACTGGGTTGGGCGTTGTCCCACCGTAGAAGTTCAAGTTAATGGAATGAAGATTAATTGTCTGGTCGATACAGGTTCTCAGGTCACATTGTTTTCAGAGAGTCTGGCTCTGGAGCTATTCGCGGATCATCGGCTTCACAGGACGGAAACTTCAAGACTCACATTACGTGGAGCGAATGGATTGGACATTCCTTATACTGGGTACATCGTGGTAGACTTTTTGGTTCGAGGGGTTCCTGTCCACCAGAAGGGTGTTGTCATTGTTCGGGACCATTGTTTGGGTCTCCATCGAGCACTGCTAGGGATGAATGTTGTCCTGGATTGCTGGGAAGAGCTGTTTAAAGACCGACCGGCCCGAACGTCCCCGTTAGCAGTGAGGCAGGACTGGGACCAGATCCTGGCCGATTGCCGAAGAGTTCATGCAGCAAGTCAGGTGCAAGAGCGGGAAGATATCGGTCGAGTCACCTGCCGGTACGCTCTGTCTGTTCCAGCCCGGAGCGAGGCTGTTCTTTGGGTCCGAGTGCCGGCTGGACCCCGTGAGTCCGGTAACTGTGTCCTGGTAGAGCCTCATGAAGATTGTCAACCCATCGAAGTAGCCCATGGGCTAGCGGTCATACGACGAGGGCGAGTTTCAGTGAAGGTGCGAAATGCCCATCCCTACCCAGTACTCCTTCGTCGACACCAACGGCTGGTCCGAGTTTCATCTGTCCGTCCTGTCCAAGTCCAAGAGCAACAAGATGTCTGTTTCAGGCAGGTGAGCCCTGCGGTGGTAGAAGTTGCCGTCCGTCCAGTGGAGGCCAGTACAGGCCCTGTGAGAGGAGGAATGCCGACCCATTTGATGGGGGAATCTTTGAAGGGTGATGACCTGGAGGAAGGACAAGTGTTACAGCTCCAGGAGCTCCTGAAGAGGTGGAAACATGTGTTCTCGACCCATGAGGAAGACTATGGTTGTACAGGAGTGATTAAGCATCAAATACCCACCGGGGAAGCAACACCTAGTCGGGAGCGGTACCGTCCGGTGCCCCCCACTCTGTACACCGAAGTCCGTGCCCTGTTAAAAGGGATGCTAGATGGAGGGATCGTTCGAGAGAGTAGTAGTCCATGGGCAGCCCCGATTGTCCTAGTACAGAAGAAAACGGGAGCCTGGAGATTTTGTGTCGACTACCGCAAGCTCAATAGTGTGACCAAGAAAGATGCATTCCCGTTGCCGCGAATCGAAGATTCACTTACGAGTTTGACTCAAGCAGCATGGTATTCGACCTTGGATTTGGCCAGCGGATACTGGCAAGTACAGATGGATGACCGCGATAGAGAGAAGACTGCCTTCACCACACCGTTCGGGCTATTCGAGTGGGACCGGATGCCGTTCGGGTTGTGCAACGCCCCCGCGACCTTCCAGCGACTTATGCAGCGATGCCTGGGAGGGCAACTAGTTGAATCCACGCTGGTCTATCTGGACGATATAATCGTTTTTTCCCCTGACTTTCAAACTCACCTGCATCACTTAGAGAATGCCTTCCGGGCCATGGAGAAATATGGGCTAAAATTGAGACCAGAAAAATGCCAGTTGTTTCGCAAAGAGGTACAGTTCCTGGGACATCGAGTCAGCGCTGCCGGTATATCCCCTGATCCAGAGAAAGTTGCAGCAGTCCAAGGCTGGGAGCCCCCACGAACAGTGAGACAAGTGCGGTCTTTCCTAGGTTTCGTAGGATATTATCGACGATTTATTAAAGGATTCTCTGGGCTTGCTAAGCCATTGAACCAGCTTCTTGCTGGTACTGGACGTTCCCGTGGCAAAGGCTCATCGATGGTGCAATGGGACTCAGCATGTGAAATAGCCTTTCGAAGTCTGAAGCAGGAACTGTTGAGGGCCCCTATCCTGGCCTATGCAGACTTCACTCAGCCGTTTCTCCTGTATACCGATGCCAGCAATGCAGGATTGGGGGCGGTATTAGCCCAAGAGCAACAAGGAGTGGAGAAGGTAATCGCTTATGCCAGTCGAAGTTTACATCCTGCAGAGCGAAACGCAGCAAACTACAGTTCCTTCAAGATAGAGTTGCTAGCCATGAAATGGGCCATGGCCGAGAAATTCAAAGACTACCTGTGGGGAGCTAAGGTGACTGTGATCACGGACAACAATCCTCTAGTTCATTTACAGACTGCCAAGTTGGGAGCAGTGGAGCAGCGGTGGGTGGCTCAGCTTGCTAATTATGACTATCAGCTCAAGTATCGACCCGGCAGAGAAAACGCGAATGCTGATGCATTGTCCAGACTCCCAGCCATTCAGAGAAACGGTCAAACGCACCTCGATGCCTCTGGTCAAGAGGATGAATTGTTGGTGGCGGTCGTGGAAGCTCCCGGGACCCAGGGGGACATTCCGTCCAGTTGGGGATGGGACCCCGGACGGTGGAGCAGGTTACAGCAAGGAGACGAAGACCTGTGTCAGGTCGCCTCGCATCTCAGGCGAGGATTCAGGCTGCGAGCTGGGGAAAGGCAGGCTCAGACAGTGGGAGTACAACAGCTCCTGAAACAGTGGAAGAGACTGCGGATCAGAGGAGGGGTAATTTGCCGTTCACTGCGAGATCCAAAAACTCAGGAAACCAGGTATCAAGTGGTGGTTCCAGAGGACCAAGTCCAAGAGCTGTTGAATGCCTATCACACCCATGCTGGCCATCAAGGCCAAGAAAAGACTTTGTCACTGTTGAGGAGGTATTTCTACTGGTCAAGGATGGAGAAGAAAGTTGAAGAGTTTGTTCAGAGTTGTCCACGGTGCACGCTGTTCAAACTCCGGAAGGAACCTCGAGCCCCACTGGTTCCCTTTCGGCCGAAGGCACCTCTGCACATCATAGGGATTGATTTCCTGACTCTAGGGAGACCCGCAGATCGATATCAAAACATCCTGGTAATGACGGATCTGTTCACCAAGTACGCTTGGGCCGTCCCCACGGTAGACCAGACGGCAGTGACTACGGCCAATGCCCTTTGGAGAACGGTAATACAGCCGTTCGGCTGTCCAGAGACCCTCCATTCGGACCAAGGTCCAAACTTCGAGTCCCGAGTCATACAGGAGCTGAGCCAGCTCTATGGTTGTCGAAAGACACACACAACTTCGTATCATCCCCAAGGTAACGGGGGATGCGAAAGATTCAATCAGACCCTGTTAGGGCTGTTGGGAACGTTGGAGAGTGAGCAGCAGTGTCAGTGGGCCGAGAGCCTCCCTACGTTACTACAAGCCTATAATAATAGCGTGCACAGCATCACCGGGTATGCCCCTTCTTACCTCATGTTTGGGCGTCATCTACGTCTACCTGTAGACTTGCTTCTGGGCACCGAGGCCACCGAAGGAGAGTACAACACAACGGACTGGGTAAATCGACACCATCAACAACTACTAAATGCCTACAAGCGAGTTTCAGACCATTTGAGTGCTGCAGCAGCTAAGAACAAGCGACTGTATGATCGAACTGCCAGAGAAGCCCCTTTACTGCCTGGAGAGCGAGTGCTGGTAAGGGACAACCGACGTCCAGGGAAAGGAAAGCTCCATGATCGTTGGGAATCGACACCATATGTGGTGGAGCACCGGCAGGGGCCTGATGCTCCAGTCTATTCGGTACGGCCTGAGGGAAAACCGGGACCTATACGAGTGCTTCATCGAAATTTGCTCCGTCCATGTCCGAACTATCCACAGCCAGCGGCTGAAATACAAAGTGCGCCGCTTGCTCCCAATGTGCCCATGGTAGGGTGGGCAATAGTCCCAGGGAACCCCGAAGCGGAGGCCCGAGCGGCTTCACCCACGCCACCCCGACGGTCCCAGCGGGACAACCAAGGACAGCCGCCTGAGAGATATGGCGAATGGCATTAGAGAAGACCGGTTCCAGGGACTAGAACCGATTGGCAAGGGGGGATGTCACGGGTGACAAAATGCTGGGAAAAGCGGAACCTTTCTTTTCTCTTTCTATGTCCCCGAGGGGAGTTATTTTGGTGTAACACCTCACTCCGGTTCCGGGTGTAGCGGAGATATTGCGCAAACTAATTACAGCTGATGCACGACAGGTGTGAGGGAGAGAGAGGAGCGGTGTTTGTACAGGCTTTCCGCTTCACAAGAGGAGGATAAAAGAGCCATTCAGAGTCGAGTTAGGAAAAGGTTGGAACTGGTAAGGTGAAGGTTGGAACTGGTAAAGGTCAATCGGTGTTCCGTTGATCAGTTGTTTGGCTGGGTCTCTGTCGTTGTGTTTTGGGGTAGAAGATCTCCGGTTTGGACGCTTACATTGGACGCTGTCATCCTGGAAATTCGTGTAAGTGAGGAACTGCCATTTGAGTCTGTCGTTTGGAGCTGCTTGTGGAATATTACTGGATTGAATTGTTGCTTGGATCTGCGCTGGAAGAGGAAAAGAGAAAGATAAGTGAATTAAATTACATCGTTGAATTAAATGTAAAGCTTGAAGCAAAGACTGTGAATGTGAAACTTA
Source organism: Leuciscus idus (assembly GCA_021554675.1). NCBI lineage: Eukaryota > Metazoa > Chordata > Actinopteri > Cypriniformes > Leuciscidae > Leuciscus > Leuciscus idus. The sequence continues at coordinate 32,918,083 of CM038630.1, forward strand.
CTATTGAGGAGGACATCTGTTTCAGATGCGCTGGAGAGAATGGAGAGTTGAATATTCCCATTGAAATGCATGGACGAAGCGAGTTTTCTGGTCAGCCCTACTGTGTGTGAGTGATTTGCAGTTGTTTGCCTTACCTGATGCACGCTGAATTAATGCTGTGGATTTGTAGTGGACACGAGTGCTGTGTGCTAAGCTGAGAAGAGTCTCCCAACGCCTGCTTTCATTCTTGTGAAATGATCTACTTGTCCTCATCCAAAATTCAGAACGATGCAACTGAACTGGTGAAGTAATGCTTTGTATTATCCTCTCTTCCACTGAGTATTGTTGTGAAGTAATCCCTTATTGAAGGCTCCTGTTAACCCTCTCTCTCTCTGAAATTACAAGTCTCGTGAAGAACCGTATGGCTGTGGAAAAGTCTGAACCGTTATACTTAGTGATGGAGCCCTGAAGATGTATAACATCGCTGATAAAGTCGCAATTTCCTTTTTATGTCTTGACGAGAGAAACTGCTGTTGAGAGAAGAAACCTCACCTGTTACCTACCGTCTGAGTCCTGCAGATGTGCAGCAACGCTGTGAAGTGAGTTTTAAAGTCACAATTTCCCTTTTATGTCCTGACGAGAGAATCTGCTGATAAGAGAAGAAACCTTACCTGTTACCTACCGCCTGAGTCCTGCAGATGTGCAGCAACGCTGTGAAGTGAGTTTTAAAGTCACAATTCCCCTCTCACGTCCTGTTAAGAGAATCTGCTGTTAAGAGAAGAAACTTTACCTGTTACCTACCGCCTGAGTCCTGCAGATGTGCAGCAACGCTGTGAAGTGAGTTTTAAAGTCACAATTCCCCTCTCACGTCCTGTTAAGAGAATCTGCTGTTAAGAGAAGAAACCTTACCTGTTACCTACCGCCTGAGTCCTGCAGATGTGCAGCAACGCTGTGAAGTGAGTTTTAAAGTCACAATTCCCCTCTCACGTCCTGTTAAGAGAATCTGCTGTTAAGAGAAGAAACCTTACCTGTTACCTACCGCCTGAGTCCTGCAGATGTGCAGCAACGCTGTGAAGTGAGTTTTAAAGTCACAATTCCCCTCTCACGTCCTGTTAAGAGAATCTGCTGTTGAAGAAGTAAACATTACTTGTTACTTATCGTTTGAGTCTTGCAGACGTGCAGCAACGCCGTGGAGTAAGCCTTCCTAGCCACTATCGTTCCATTGTGCCCCGAAGACAGTGGAAAATCGTTTCAGCGGCTACTCCGGTCCAATAGCTCGAGAAGACAGGAGTTGCTCATTCTTTCTTCAAGTTGATTATTATTCAATAAAGATTGTTACCTTTGAACCAAATTACCTGCTTCCTCTTTTGTCCATCTGTTGCGTGCCTGTGGTGTTGGCTCCTCACGGTGGTGTCTGGAGTCAGGGGCGGCTGGTCATCCGAGTCCGCCCCGGCCTGCACCGGTGACACAGATCTAGCAGCTTTTAAGGCCTCTCTGTAAGCAATCGAGCTCTCCTTCCATGAAATGTTTTGTTTTCTTCCAGTTGCGCTCCATTTTTCTGGCTGCTCTCTTAAGGGCCTGAGTTTGCCCTTAAGCCGTCAAGCTTAATGTCAAGCCGCACTTTGACGTTCATCACTGTTGAATCAGGATAGCTAATGTTTCGATAATGTTAGTGCGCTATGCTCATTATGCTCATTATTAATATACATTATTCTTATGCAAATACCTCTTATGAAAGTACATCGGGTTTACGGTATGCATTTCCTATGTATTTCCATACCTCTGCGCACCCTGCTCATGCAGACATCACACGTCATCACACGTCATCAGTGTCAAGTCAAGTCAAGTCATTTTATTTATATAGCACATTTAAACAAACGACAGTTGACCCAAAGTGCTTTACAAGTTAGAGCAGGAAAGGCAGAAACAATATGCCTTAAAATTACATAAAAATGTACATAAAAACAATATATATGTAGCAACATTTCAAAAAAAAAAAAAAATAATAATAATTTAAAAAAATTAAAGAGAATTAAAAGCAAGAGAATAAAAGTGTGTTTTCAAATGTGTCTTAAAACTGACAATTGTGTTACAAGACTTGATATGAAGTGGGAGGGAGTTCCAGAGTCTAGGGGCTATTACAGAAAAGGCTCTGTCCCCTCTGGTTTTAAGACGTGTCTGGGGAATGGCAAGAAGCTGTTGGGTTGTAGACCTGAGTGATCTGGCGGCAGAGTAGGTGGACAGGAGCTCAGAAATATACAAAGGGGCTTGACCATGTAAAGCTTTAAAAACAAAGAGTAAGACTTTAAAATCAATTCTAAATTTCACTGGTAACCAGTGAAGCTCAGCTAAAACCGGAGTTATGTGCTCAAACTTTTTGGTACCAGTGAGGAGTCTTGCAGCAGCATTCTGAACTAACTGAAGTCTATTTAAATTATATTGGGTTAGACCTGTGTACAGTGAATTGCAGTAGTCCAAGCATGAGGTAATAAAAGCATGAATGACTGTTTCAAGATCTTTCTTGGCTAAAAAGTACTTCAGCTTAGCTACTGTTCTAAGCTGATAAAAACTACCTTTAACAACAGAGCTAACTTGTTTATTAAAATTAAGAGAGCTGTCGAAAATGACACCTACATTTCTGACCTGATTCTGCAAGTTTGATGACCAAGGGCCAAGGGCATTGCTCCGGTGTTTTGTATGGGTGGGTGATCCAAATAAAATCATCTCTGTTTTCTTGGTATTCAACTGGAGGAAGTTTTCTGCCATCCAGGATTTAATGTCTTCCAAACAGCTAAAAATAGTTTCAATAGATGTAGTGCAACCAGGGGAGATAGGTAAATACAATAATGTATCATCGGCATAACAGTGGTATCTTAAGTTGTGCTTTTCAAGGATAGTGCCAAGGGGCAGCATGTATAGGGAGAATAGCAGGGGGCCAAGAACTGATCCTTGAGGGACGCCATATTTAATATCTACTGGAGGGGATGATTTAGCTCCCAGTTTGACAGAGAATGATCTCTCTGTCAGATACGATTTAAACCAGCGTAAGACAGGGCCCTGTAGTCCAACACTATTTTCCAAACGATCAATAAGAATACCATGATCGATAGTGTCGAAGGCAGCGCTGAGGTCAAGGAGGATAAGTAATGCACTTGATCCAGAGTCAATAGTAAGAAGGATGTCATTATAAACTTTAAGTAGTGCGGATTCTGTGCTATGGAGGGCTCTGAAACCAGATTGGAATTTATCCAATATGTTAAAACTCGCCAAGAAAGAGGAGATCTGCTGGAAAATTGCTTTTTCCAGAATTTTAGAAATAAAAGATAATTTAGAAATGGGTCTAAAATTTCTAGGGTCGTTGGGGTCAAGATTGGGTTTTTTCAACAGTGGTTGTACCACTGCGTGCTTAAGTGCATGAGGATATACAGAATTGTAGAGGCACTGAGCACCGCAAACAGTTCCTCCTGAACCAAAACAATGAGCTTGTGAGTTATGATTATGATTTCACAACATGTCATAATTACTGTAATTAAAAGATGGCAACCTGTAACGTTCTTACAGGTTAACCCATGGATAATGAGTCTGGGCAAATGATTCTGGGAAAAGTAGTTCATGGTGGAATGACAATGGTCTGGGGAGGAGTGCCCTCTGGTGGATATCCTGGAAACTTGGTAATCACATCATATCCTGGATGGGTAATCACATCATAGGCCCTCTCAAAGAAGCGGCTTCGAGATGCTCCAAACACAACCATAAGTCCAGGAGGGAGGTGGAGCAGAGGCGGAACAGGGAGAGGGACAGAGGGCCAGGTCCGTGGAGTTTTTTTTTTTTTTTTTGCATTATCTGGTGAGATATTATGGTAACACTTTATAATAAATGCACGCTATTAATCATTAGCTATGCATTAGTAAACAGTTAATTCATCATTTATAAAGCATTAATAGACATTAATAAGCAGTTTATAAATAGAGCTATAAATGCTTTATTCTTGATTTCATAAGCATATCTATAATATGTTTAATAATTGTATTTAAATATGATAAATTGATCATTAGTAAAGTATGAAAATACAATTATTAAACACCATTATAGATATGCTTATAAATCAAGAATAAAGCATTTATAGCTGTTTTTATAAATTGCTTATTAATGTCTATTGATGCTTTATAAATGATGAATTAACTGTTTACTTATGCTTAACTAATGATTAATAGCGTGCAGTGTTTACCAAAACACTGGTACCAAAGTGTTAACAAAAAAAAAAAAAAATATATATATATATATATATATACATATATACATATATATATATATATATATATATATATATATATATATATATATATATATATTATATAGTTAGTTAATTCCAGTTGTATAGAACATCACTATCAAGGCCCATCATAGAAAATGTAAATGTTTTTGCGTATTGCCTTATTTTTACTAATACAAAATATTTGTTCATTGCATTGTAAGTCAATTTGTGAAGTAAGTGCTGGCTAACAACATAATAGAACACTTTAAAATCATTTTGTAAAGAATTGTATTATATATTACAAGTTGCATATTTTATGTACTGTTGGAACTGATGTATTGACAGGAATATGGTTGGCAAATTTAAAAGACAGGAAATGCTTGCAAATCTATTTGCGGGCATATGTGACACCCTGTATGTATAGTCACAGGAATAATAATTTTTTTCTTCATGTATTTGATTTATTTTATTGTGTTTATGATATTGTTTCAATTACTGTTATTATGCTGGACTTGTGATGTGTAATACCCTCAGTGGACAGTAGGGGGAGATAATGTGCTGATCGGAGACTATGTGGGTAACTATTGGCTCGTTTCCACTGAGCGGTACGGTACGGTACGGTACGGTACAGTACGGTACGTATTTATTTCCGTTTCCACTGTCAAAAGTTGTGAATGGTACCAAAATGCTGAACCGTACTGTACCACTTTTTGGGTACCCTTCCGTTGGGGTACCTAACACAGTGGTACGGTACTAAAGGGTGGAGCTAGACTGCAGAACGTTGATTGGTTGACAGAGAATCGTCACTTGCGCGTGCTTCAAGGGGAATGACAACATAAGAAGCGGCATTTTTTAATATACAGTTTAAATACTGTTACTGTGTCACGAAATGTAATTTTAAGAGTTTTTCAGGCGAGAATGTAGTTGTTTAAAGCTCAAATCTGTGGTTTATTTATAAAGATTTATGAAAATTTTATCCAGGTTGTGAGATCCAGGCAATCACCGGGCGCTCGGCGCTCATGTACCCCGCCTGGAACAGCCTTTCCTCAGCTGGTCCTTCTTACGTTTGCCGCTGACTCTGACGTCTCTGTAGTGGTTAAACATGAGATATAATTTGTTTTGTGTAGACCTAACGGGCGATCTTTGGTCTTGTGAATCTATAATTTGTTCCTTGGCCAAACTGAGGGCTAAGTGAAATTTCATAACTTTATATTTAGGCTATTTAACTTTACCGTTGTAACGTTAGACTAGAGCGCTGACTTTGTTTGTTTGACTGAATTGTTTGCTTTATTTCTTATTGTATAGCTTCTTGTACTGTTTACTTATACTTTTATAATGGCTATTATAGATAAAACTGAAATTTAACAAAAAGAGACAGGGTTTAGTTTTGTCATTTTTTCCTGACTTTTCCTAAAAGTGTCTGTATTTTCATTTAAAATGTTTTTCATATAAATTACACATAAGGCAAAAAAACAACAACAAATGAACATATTTACCTATTTCGGCCAGAGACGGTCATATTGACCGCACTGAATTTCGCGGTATTCTTTTGTTACATTTCCCGCAGTTGACCTTGTCTCTCAGCAACTTGCAGAGGAGCTGAGAGTAGACCCCGAAGCCGCCGCCATTTGCGCCATTTGCGCCATTTAGAATTTCAGCCGCCGCCAGCCAATAATTTCGTAAGCCAAATTGAGCCGCCATCTGATAAAGTTTGGCTGAGCCGGCTAGAATTATTTGCATCAAATAATAATTCTATCACATAGAGACATACACACACGAAATATATAAACAATACACGAGATCTATTTTTCCACTGGATTCATAACAGCACAGTCTTGTGCTCGTTGCTACGATACACAGACTCACAGTGAATTGACGACCAATTAAAATTGCTCGTTTTCTGTACAGAAGAAGCGATGCATTTTTTTCTCGCACTGAGGTGAAATGGCGGAAAGAAGCAAGCAAGGTAATTTTGATCTCACTTCTCACATACTTTCCTAATTCCTACTTACTTTTTTTTTTTAACTTAGGCCTACCCAGACTTTTATTAAATCTTCAGGGCACGGTTGCACAAACACCTGAATCAAAGATTGATGTTATGAACCAAATATTCTGGAACGGAGAGATTTATAGCACTGAACGTGATATTACTGCAGTAACAAACCACCGTTTCCACATTGCTAATTCACGACGCATGCTTCAGTGTACATTGAAGTGAAATGTGCAAAACTTTGTCCAAAATAATACTGATAACAGTGTGTGTTGCGAGACACGGCAGGCAAAAACATCGTTTTTTTTTTTACTGGTCAATTTTGAGATTTTTGGATATTTGTCTTCAATAACATGTCTTCTTTCAGACTTGTGGTGAAAAAAAGTCCGAAATACACATTTAGGTCTTTATTTTACTACACTTCATCTGTTTGCGTCTGTAGATTTCTCATAAATTCAACAAAAGTTTGCGTTCTTAATCAACATACTTCTCCGCGATCTCTGCCGTCGCTATTTGAAAATGTTTAGTAGCATACAGACTACAAAATAAATATGTACATACGTTGTGAAAGTAAAATCTGGTGTTTTCTTTATTACATTGTATTGCATTTTGTAGAAATATAGTGTAAGCCATGCATTGCTTGGAAATATTGAGATCTAGTAAATCAGTATAACATAGACATCTGTAGACATGAAGTGGCAGCTTCAGCCATTTGCAGCTATGAAAAGTTTGGCGGCTGCAGCAGCCATTTAGGTTTTGGCTGAGCCGGCTAGCCAGCCAATAACTTCATCAGCCAGCCATTAATCTCAAAACAAATGGCTTCGGGCTCTAGCTGAGAGCACAGTTCATGGAGGAGAAAAGAGCAGTATGGCAGTTGGTACAAGGTTCCAGTCAGCAGCAGAAGCAACCACCGCAGCAGACACCAAAGCGGAGGCAGAGCCAGGTTCGGAGAAGCTGCAGTCAAAACAAAACCCACGACACCTGCTGCAAATGCAAATGCAAGTGTGGAAATTGTGCGAGGAGAAGAGAGGTCACTTGCCTTGACTGTGAAGCTTAAATAGCCAAGCACTATATTGATGTAAATAAATAGTTAACATACAATTTGTAATATAGGCTAGTATTTTTATGTTTCTGTAGCCTACGCTTCCTTCTTGGTTCTTCTTTGTTTTGTTTTAGATCAGCTCATTTCAAGCTTTTTCTATTAGCCTATTTTCTCTGTTATTATATTAAAATAAAATGTTTTATAATTAAATAAGATACTTTTAGTTGTTATTATCTTGTTCTGAGTTATGTTGAATGGATATGGAAAATAGCCTATCTGTTGTGAATATGCGATAATTACGGTAGGCTACTAATGATATTATTATTTATAAATGTATAATTAAACTTGTTTAAATGTACAGTTTGGTGTTTTGTTTTTAAAAGATATCCTAATACAATAAATGCATTAATCTCTCAAATGGGTATTTATCATTAAAGATATAGAGTTTGGAATCTAGCAGTCAAAATGACCGCTTGCGGCAGTTCTAGTAGTTATGGAATTCTGGCACTTCTAGTGTTAATAAGAATTAATATAATCAATTTGGGATTTCATGTTGACATGGGCTCATTTTTGGCTGCTGATAACTCAAAATTCAGAACCAAAAAAAAAAAAAAAAAAAAAGCTGGAAAATGTTTAAAAATGATTTCCAATAAAGTAAATAAGACTTGTTGTATCATTAACTCAACAAAAAACAGAATTGTGTAATATAACACACAAATATGGGTTAAATTAATTGCCTGTGTCATTGTTAGCCGGAATGACATACTGTTAGACGGAAGGACATTCTGCAGTATTTTTCAGGATTACCATAAAAACCATCCTCAGTATAATTTTTCTTTCCAACACTCAAACTTGAAACAAAGAGACACTGACAAGTTTTTAATGATTTAAAAATCTGTAAAAATTTACAGTAAATCTGTACAATTATAATGCTTCATAAACAATGGCCAAGGGTATAGTCCAACACATTATACAGCTAAAACATTTAGGCTTATTGCAAATGAGTCAAGTCAAGTCACCTTCATTTATATGGCGCTTTTAACAATATAGATTGTTTCAAAGCAGCTTTACAGTGATAATAGGAAATTAAAGTAACAGAGATTGTTTTGGCTCTAGAATAAAGTTATTGTCCAGCTAAAGTTAGTTTTGATTGATTCACTTCCGTCGCAACGATCATTAGTTATTAACTTAGGGGCCGTTAACACGACATTGTTTTAAAAGAAAACTCTTAAGTTCTCTCTGCGCAAACTGGCGTGCAGATGCGTATTACGTGTTTAGTTATAGGAATGTTTATAGGAGTGTGAACCTATTTCGATTAATATTTCAAGTTTGCTTCTTACTGACATATTATCATTCCACTGAGTCATCACTATAATACCTTGCTCTCTTTTTTCCAAGATACTCAGCCCTAGACAGAGGCATCTGGAAGGACAGAATTGACCTTTAACACACGAGACGCTATACTAAAGCTTTAATAAAATGTTGCTATATTAATAAATATCATTACATTATTCATGATTTGACCATTAACATTACAAAATTCAATTCAATGATAATGACCCATGTGACTCATTGAATCATATGAAATCAAGATGAATGACAGCAAAAATATGGCAAAAAACATACAATTATGTAAATAATGTTAATGTTGATTATATAACTATAATAACTATGCCTAAAAGTTTACAAATGTTAATTAAAAACTAGATTGTTATGCATATGTCATTCTGGATAACGAATGACATGTCCTGGCTAACAGAGGTTTCTTGTTATCCAAGAATGACATGTTGTTATCCAGGAATGGCGAAACACATATTTGTTCTTTATAATCAGGCACTAACTTAACCACCTTTGGAAAACTACAACTTAGCTATCATCACTTAAGGTAATCTTTTAGATCAAATAGATAGTTTTTTAATATAAAAACATTATAAATGATTTCGACAGCTGGTTTGTTTTCCGTCGGATTCTGTTCCCCCAGTTCCCCCTAGTGAGGTTATAATATTTATCAGACTGATGCTGATTAATTGGCCCTGATAGCCAAGTGGTCAGTGCCCTCACACTTAGCACTGTAGGACTTTGATCGACCCCAGTTCAAGTCCCTGCTTGTGGATTTTCTTTTTTCCCACACTGTCCTATCATAATAAAAGGAAAAACTCCAAAAAAATATTCTTCCACTACATCAACACCTCTCATAATTGGAGTGGGGGAACGGATTCCGACAGCTGGTTTGTTTGCCGTCGGATTCTTCCCCCCCATGTTTCATACACAAAGAGGTTCTATGTATCAATCTGATGCTGGTTAAGCTCCATTAACCCTCTGAGGTCTGAGCTGTTTTCTGGCCCTGGAGGTGTTCTGACATGCTCTGACATTTGTGCTTATTTCTGTTACTTGTGACATTGTCATGGCTAAAGTCTTATTATTTTTTATAAGATACTACTTATCTTTGATCGCACATGTTAGTTTCACTTTCTCTCATCTCTCTCATTGTCCGATCTCTCTCTCTCTCTCTCTCTCTCTCTCTCTCTCTCCCTCTCTCTCATTTTCGTTATTCGTTTAGTCTTGTACTTGTCTTTACTGTTTGTATTGTTATATGCATACTCATGTAAATTGTAGAACTTGTATTCCTTAGTTCGATGTAGTATTAGTCAAATTATTAAAGACCCATTATATCCTAGATTGTCTCTGTATAAGTGTTCATTTTACAAGTCAATGAAATGACGATCAAGCTACGCTTTACAAATGCGCTACTGTTAAGTAACCTACATTTTATAAGAACAAGAAAGTAATTTTCTTGGCCAGAAAATATAGCTTTCTTCGAATTATAAGAAAGAGATAATTTTGTTGAGAAGTTGATGGAATTAATTTTACGACCAGTTTGCGGGACAAACAACTGTTTAATTAATACATTAATTTCCCTTAAAATTATTCTGATTAATTGATCTGAAAGAGGGACATTATGGTATATTAATGATTGAATTATAATTCATTGTAATTGAACATTGATGTATACGAATAAGTCTAAATTTCAGCTTCAATAATTTATTAATATTGTAAGAATATAGATGAATCAACCCGATTCATAATTTTGATTCCCTATAATCATTTGAGCTAAGTCATATTCCTTACAGTATAATATTCACCATATATCTAGCAACAGTTCAACTGCAATGTGAAGTTTATGCAACAATACCATAAACTAATAAGTAAGAATTTCTTACCTTACATCTTTCTTGTCTTCAAATCGCGTTCTTCTTCTTCTGGGGGTAAATCCAATGTAAGCTCAGACGTGTCTTCCAAACTCGACAAAAAGCAGAGACTTGTGAAGTTTTTTGGTGTTTTGTGTTTGAGGTAACTAGGGCGTTCGCGTCCCATGTGGACGATTTGCATGTGAATCACTTTTGCGCGAGTGGGCGTGGTCGAATTAAAAGTAATTAGCAAGCGTTTGAGATACTGGACATCCTGTTGGTTTTATACAAATTACTTAAACAGAGAATATTTGTTTTCAGTTTGAATCCGATCATTTAAAAGTACACACTTAAATGTGTATAAAGGTGTATGGCTCATAAATGTGTGACAAGTATTCGCTGAGTTTTGTTTCAGTTTATAGACGTGCTCAAGAAAAAAAAGTTCACTGCGACGGAGAGGCAGAACGCACACCCTGTTTATTTTCTTTATTTTACAAAAGCACAATGTTTTGATTTGATTGTAAGTGGACTCATACAAAAGTAGAAATATCACAGATTCTTTTTTTATATTTCTTTTTTCTGTATAACCATAAATGATGGAGTAATTTAAGTTTATTGTACTACAATGTGAAGAAAATCCAGCAAAACGCGGGGGCGCGTTTGCCGACCTCAGAGGGTTAAGCCACTACACCAGTACCTCTAATAATGGGAGTAGGGGAACGGATTTCGACACCTGGATTGGTTGCCATCGGATTCTGTTCCCCCCGTGTTTCTTTACACAGTGAGGTACTAATATTTATCAGACTGATGTTGACTAAATGGCCCTGATAGCCAAGTGATCAGAGCACTGATATTTAGCACTGTGGGACTTTGATCGACTGAGTTCAAGTCCCGGTTTGAGCTTTTTTTGTTTTATCCCATTCTGTCCTATCATAATAAAATAATTATTATTTAAACTGATGCCAGTTAAGCTCAATCCACACACAAAATAAAATCACCCTTTTTTAAGCCACTACATCAACACCTCTCATAATTGGAGTGGGGGAACGGATTCCGACAGCTGGTTTGTTTGCCGTCGGATTCTTTTCCCCCCATGTTTCATACACAAAGAGGTTCTATGTATCAATCTGATGCTGGTTAAGCTCCATCCATACACAGAATAGAATAAACATCCATTAAGCCACTACATCAATACCTCTAATAGTGGGAGTGGGGGAACGGATTTCCCCCACTCCTTGGGACTTTGAGCGACCGAGTTTAAGTTCTGGCTTGAGCTTTTTTTTTTTTATCCCATTCTGTCCTATCATAATAAAAGGAAAAACACCAACGAATTATTCTTTAAACCGATGCCAATTAACACAAAATAAAATCAGCCTTTTTTAAGCCACTACATCAACACCTCTCATAATGGGAGTGGGGGAACGGATTCCGACAGCTGGTTTGTTTGCTGTCGGATTCTGTTCCCCCAATGTTTCATACACAAAGAGCTTCTATGTATCAATCTGATGCTGGTTAACCCTCTGAGGTCTGAGCTGTTTTCTGGCCCTGGAGGTGTTCTGACATGCTCTGACATTTGTGCTTATTTCTGTTACTTGTGACATTGTCATGGCTAAAGTCTTATTACACTGTATTTAGCACAAACTCTGCTACAATAATATATCAGCAGCATGTATGTAAAAGTTTGTAGTTTTGAGATAATGACATTTATGCGTGGTTTGTGAAAATACCAAAAAAAATTGTCACTGAAATAAGGCCATGAAACCCATACTGATTATTTCTTCACAAGACTTTTGAAAATTGTATCACGTAGCCTAGAATATTTGCTCCAAAACTATGTGAAAATCACCCTGACTGCTCATTCAGATAAGACAATATATTGATTTTACATTTCTAAGACGTGTTTTGTGTGAAAAAGCCTTATGCGAAGAGGCGTGATCATCTCATGAATATGTAAGCCTTCAACACCTGAGAAAGACAAAGACACTCCCCTAACTGCCCTATTAGGAGCTATCAGGCCCTGTCATTCAGAGCAACCTTGCACAAAGAATGAGGAGATTTAAAAAAGAATGGCTTTTAGATTGTTTGGATTTATTTACAACACAACATAATCCAAAAATACACAACAAATGACAAAAGAGCACATTGAAAACAATGATCCAAAGACAGAGACCTTTGTGCCATTCCTAAAAACATTGTACATACAGTACCTTTCATTTCCAAGGTGTTTGATTTTCACTTTACCATGTTCATGTACAGAGACTCATGTGAATGTTGAAGTCAGCAGGACTCAGTTGCATCTGGTCCCTGAAAAAAAAAAAAAAAAAAAAAAAAAAAAAAAAGTGAACATACTGGTATCAAGAGAAACTAGGCCTGCACGATTTTGGGAATACATTTTAGATTTTTCTGGTTAAAATTGCTTTTTAAAAATCACAGAATACACACACACACACACACAAATGTTTCCAACAATATATAATATAATTAACCTGTTTGTTGTGCCTTGTAGGCATAAGCTATGTGCAGTACTGCATAAAATAATTATAACAATAACCTATATAATAGCAGCCTATAAATCTTCCAAAAGATTTCAGTAACAATGCTAGAGAAAAATATATTGATTATCTTATGTTACTTCAAATGTTTCCATTCGTTATGATGATATGAAATGAGATAATAGTAAAAACATAAAGCCTAATGTTTGGTGCATTTTTCCTTTCAAACGTGATCGCACTCCAAAATATGATACATTCAAACCCACAGCGCACTCCAAAATATGATACATTCAAACCCACAGCGCGCTCCAAAATATGATACATTCAAACGCGATCGCGCGCGCTCCAAAATATGATACATTCAAACGCGATCGCGCGCGCTCCAAAATATTAAACATTATGGTTATACATATCTATGTTTGAGCAGATATCCACAAACAGTATTTAACAGTAAACACGGGTCTAAATAGTATAATATTCACCATATATCTAGCAACAGTTCAACTGCAATGTGAAGTTTATGCAACAATACCATAAACTAATAAGTAAGAATTTCTTACCTTACATCTTTCTTGTCTTCAAATCGCGTTCTTCTTCTTCTGAGGTAAATTCAATGTAAGCTCAGACGTGTCTTCCAAACTCGACGAAAAGCAGAGACTTGTGAAGTTTGTTGGTGTTTTGTGTTTGAGGTAACGAGGGCGTTCGCGTCCCATGTGGAGATTTGCATGTGAATCACTTTTGCGCGAGTGGGCGTGGTCGAATTAAAAGTAATTAGCAAGCGTTTGAGATACTGGACATCCTGTTGGTTTTATACAAATTACTTAAACAGAGAATATTTGTTTTCAGTTTGAATCCGATCATTTAAAAGTACACACTTAAATGTGTATAAAGGTGTATGGCTCATAAATGTGTGACAAGTATTCGCTGAGTTTTGTTTCAGTTTATAGACGTGCTCAAGAAAAAAAAGTTCACCGCAACGGAGAGGCAGAACGCACACCCTGTTTATTTTCTTTATTTTACAAAAGCACAATGTTTTGATTTGATTGTAAGTGGACACATACAAAAGTAGAAATATCACAGATTCTTTTTTTATATTTCTTTTTTCTGTATAACCATAAATGACGGAGTAATTTAAGTTTATTGTACTACAATGTGAAGAAAATCCAGCAAAACGCGGGGGCGCGTTTGCCGACCTCAGAGGGTTAAGCTCCATACACAGAATAGAATAAACATCCATTAAACCACTACATCAATACCTCTAATAATGGGAGTAGGGGAACGGATTTCAACAGCTGGTTTGTCTGCCGTCGGATTCTGTTCCCCCCGTGTTTCTTACACAGTGAGGTACTAATATTTATCAGATTGCTATTGATTAACTGGCCCCGATAGCCAAGTGGTCTGAACACTGTGGGAGTTTGAGCGACCGAGTTCAAGTCCCGACTTGAGCTCTTTTTTTTCTTTGATCCCATTCTGTCATATCATAATAAAAGGCAACAACTCCAAAGAATTATTCTTTAAACTGATGCCAGTTAAGCTCAATCGACACACAGAATAGAATAAACATCCATTAAATCTCCTATTCCTAGTCCTCACTTTAGACGAGCTCACAAAAATAGTTATTTGACCACTACTAAATGCTTTATTAGTTGTGATAGATTAGTTGTGTTTTAGATTTAGTTAACATATATTTCTACTGTAATTCATGATTAAATCAGGTAGTTACCTGATTTAATCATGAATTACAGTAGAAATATATGTTATCTAAATCTCAAACACAACTAATCTAAACACAAACATACATGCACGGGTAAAAGGGTGAGTGACAGAATGGAATCGGAAGCAGGAAATGGAACTATGGGAAAGATCCATTTAAAGGAAAACAGAAAAAAGAAGCAAACACAACACATTGATATAGAACATATAAATATTTCAGATGTAAGAATGCACATTTAAATTGTTTATTAATAATTTACTTACACTTTCTAAGTGATCTTATGAACCACTGACAACTCCAAAATAACTGGTTTGTAAATAATGCAATACTTCATTTAGAAATGATAAATTGTTCATTAATAAAGTATGAAAATACAATTATTAAACACATTATAGATATGCTTATAAATCAAGAATAAAGCATGTATAGCTGTATTAATAAATACATACTTATTAATGTATATTAATGCTTTATAAATGATGAATTAACTGTTTACTTATGCTTAACTAATGATTAATAGCGTGCAGTTATTATAAAGTGTTACCATATATATATATATATATATATATATATATGTATGTATATACAGTATGTATATATGTATAATATATATGTGTATATAATGTATCTGTATATATGCAGCACGCTGAAGCAGCTTTTGTGGATAGTTTGTGTTCTCATTGCGAGGATATGACTATCGCGGTGTTGAGATCGAGACTCGCCTTCATGCGTGAAGGTGGAGTCCCCATTACCACGCCCCGCTTCGGCGCCGTGTGAGATGGGTGATCAGAGGATCATAGTGAGGCTTCCCCACCCGGTAACCACTCCCTGTGGGCCCCTCACTCCTCTATCACATCGCAGCTGGTGGAGTCCCCCGTTGAGCGTGCTGGTCCCTCTGTAAATGGACTGACCAGCCGTTTCATTCCGGGCCTCTTCAGGGGACAGGACGCCGATTGCAGCATCAGAGGATGAGCTGACCTCTGGAAATGATGACTCGGCTGCGTTATCTCCCTCTGGGAGTGTAACGTTGCCCGAGCGAGATCCAGAAACATCAGCTATGCTGAAATCGGGCTGTCAGGCTTGAGTGGAATCCTCCACTGTGTCCCGAACAGTCTCGGTTGGATGATTGGTATCTCGGGACGGGACGCGCTGGTTCTCAGCTCGCCACCCCAGTGCCTTTCCTTCCCGAAGTGCATGGAGAGCTTACCAGGTTGTAGACGGCATCTTTCTCTGCCAGAAACTGCCCGAATAAGCTTCCCCCCCTCACTACCCTTGACGGAGGAGCGGTGAAGGGTTGCAAGGCTGTCCCTCCAATGGAGCGGTCTGGCGCGACACAGGTGCACCTGTGTCCGGCGGCCGCTGCTTAATATAGAGTGTAAAAGAGAGCTGTGCCTGAATCCACTGTTGTCACGGAGGTAAAGGCAGTGAATTCTGCTAAAATGGTGAGTTGTTTATCTGGCGCTAGGCCTCTGAGTTCGCTAGCATTCATGCTAACAGGCCTCAAGCTTTTGATGCCCATTTGTATTTAACCTATGTTAATTGACGCTAATGGGTAAATAAATGCAAAGGTGCTGATTGTGTTAATGAGCTGTGTTCATATGTTAATATGGTAATTAGCCACCATAGGCTAGCAGAATACTGGTTAATGCCTGTGAAACCAACAAATTATTTTGTTTGTGTGTTATAAAAAGAAATGTTCTCTTACAAGAGGTCTCTCGTACTGCGTACGTATCTTAGTATCCCTTTTCCACGAGATATTGAAGCCAAGAAATTATCCTTAATTTTGTATTAATGTAAAACACGTTGCGGCAGCATGCAGACATAGGCAAGACAGCTCGTGTGCCTATTGGCTGACCTGCGGCAACTGCAGCAGCCTATCGAGCGAGGCCATTCGTGACGTCAGACCCAATGAGGGTGCTTCGCGCCCACTGCGTCACGTCCCGCCGAAACGGGCGTGGCTTAGGCCTATAAATACAGCTCGGGGGCAGCTAGTATCTGATTTTTCATCTCTTCAGCGAAGCTCTCGCATCGCTGGATCCGGAGAGAGAAGCCACACCGTCTGAAAAAGCCTTCCAGCGGGACGAGACACTGCATCTGAAGTCGCTGGCCGCGCTGCCTTCAGTCGCCGTTCCTGCTGTGCTATCCGGCACCTATATCCTTTACTCTCTGATCTGTGTGTGTGTTCGTGCAGAGCCCCACTCAGCGACGGGGACCGCCATGTGTTTTGCGTTTCCTGCCTGGGTGAGGATCCCGCAGCTCTCGCGCTCGCTGACGGTGGCTGCCCTCACTGCGAGCTACTGCCGATGGTGACTCTGAGGACTCGCCTGGCATCCTTCTCTGAGACTGCACATCCGCCCGCTGCGGTACCGCGCCGTAAAAAGCGCCGTGCTCAGCGGGTCCCGGAACCCCCCCCAACCCGCCAAAGCTTGCCGGTTCGCCCGCCTGCTTCACCTGCTTCGCTAGCGTCACTTCCTGATGGACAGCGGCCGCCGTCTGCCGCCGCTTCCGTCGAGGACGCTGATGAGGAAGCCGCATCTGGGGAGGATGATGCCTGCTCTTTCCTGGCGTCGGGCAGTGAGGATTGGGCGAGCTCTGTGGATCTCGCGCCCGCTGCTCGTGAGCCGTCGGGCAAAAGAGCCAGCATCGAGGCAGAGCTGATGCGTGTACTCGCACAGGCCGCGGCGAGCCTCGGCCTCGAGTGGTCAACGCCTGAGCAGCCTGCTCACAACCGGCTCACAACCGGCTGGATGGATTCTTCCTTCCGGGGGATCGCGCTTCGCCTGCGTCCAGACCTGCGCCTTTTCTTCCTGAGTTACACGAAGAAGTCGCCAAGTCATGGAACGCCCCCCTCTCTGCTAGAATGTGCTCGTCTGTCTCGCTGGCATTCTCCGCTGTTGACGGTGCCAAGGACAGAGGATACCATTCGCTGCCGCCGGTCAAAGAAGCGATAGCGGCTCATCTTTGCCCGCCCTCCGCTGGACGGCGCACTAAGTTGGCGCTACCTTCCAAAGCTTGCCGCACAACGTCAACCATGCTCGGCCGCGCTTACACCGCCGCTGGGCAGGCTGCGTCAGCGCTACATACAATGGCCACCCTGCAAATTTTCCAGGCCGATCTCCTCCGAAAGCTGGACGGGAAAGGACCGGAAGCGATTTGCGTGCCAGACTATTCAGCGCGCAGCGAGCTCTTTCCGCTGTGGCGCATCTGTCCCGCTCAGAAAATTTCAGAGGATGCTGGGTCTAATGGCCTCAGCATCATCAGTACTTCAGCTGGGCTTGCTTCGCATGCGCCCGCTACAGTTCTGGCTGAAAGCGCGAGTACCGCGCCGAGCGTGGGCTTCCGGTCTGCTTCGTCTCAAGGTCAATCAGAAATGCATCGCAGCTCTGAAACCTTGGAAAGCAACCGACTGGTACCGATCAGGTGTAAGCCTGGGGACTTCCTCGAGTGTGAGGGTGGTGTCTACGGACGCATCCACCTCGGGATGGGGAGCGCTGCTCGAGGGCAGACCGTTCTTCGGCCAATGGTCAGAACGGGAGAAGCTTCTGCACATAAACTGCCTGGAAATGTTGGCAGTAGACAACGCGCTGACGCATTTTTGTCCCCAAATAAGAGGACACCACGTCCTGGTCCGCTCGGACAACATGTCAGTGGTGTCCTACATAAATCGCCAGGGGGGCCTCAGGTCCCGAAACCTGCACAGGCTGACAGAACGCCTCCTGGTGTGGGCTCAACGCAACCTGCTCTCGCTGAGAGCAGCGCATGTGCCAGGGCTCCTAAACGTAGGACCAGACAGGCTGTCCAGGAACAACGTTCCGACAGGTGAGTGGTCTCTACACCCACAGACAGTCCAACTGCTGTGGAAGAAATTCGGCAGAGTGGAGGTAGACCTGTTTGGGTCTCAAGAAAACGCTCACTGTCTGGAATTTTTCTCCAAGAGCAGGGACGCGCTGGCTCATGTGTGGCCCCGCTGCCCGCTCTACGCCTTTCCTCCCGTCTCTCTCCTGCCTCAGGTGATAGAATGGATCAGGAAAGAGGGATGCTCAGTGCTACTCGTAGCGCCGTTCTGGAAAAACCAACCCTGGTTCCCAGTTCTGAATCAGCTAGCGAGCACTGCCCCATGACCAGTGCCAGTGAGGAGGGACCTCCTCTCTCAGGCCAAGGGCTCGATTTGGCATCCTCACCCAGAGCTGTGGTCCCTTCATGTTTGGGCCATCAACGGGTACCCGCTGACCTCCCAAGGGGAGTGTTAAACATGATCACGCAGGCTAGAGCCGCGTCTACGCGACGGCTCTACTCCTCGAAATGGTCAGTGTTCTCCAGCTGGTGCACAGCTCGTGGCATATCACCCCCAGACTGTGGGGTGACGGAGGTTCTCTCCTTCCTACAAGAGCTGTTGGATAAGGGTAGGACCCCTTCCACGCTCAAAGTTTATGTGGCGGCCATAGCAGCGTTCTCTAAAACAACGCTTGGTCAGTCAATAGGAAGGAACGATTTAGTCATCCGCTTCCTTAGAGGAGCTAAGAGACTGAATCCTCCCAGACCTCCCTCAGTCCCTGTATGGGACCTTTCTACGGTGCTGGAAGCCATGAAAGGTGACCCATTCGAGCCTATACAGACGATTGATCTTAAACACCTGTCTTTCAAGACAGTGTTTCTTCTGGCTCTTGCTTCAGTGAAGCGCATAGGGGACTTACACGCGCTCTCAGTAAGCGCGACGTGCATGGAGTTTGGGCCGAATGACTCAAGAGTTATACTCAAACCTAGGCACAGTTATGTTCCAAAATCCCTCAACACACCGTTTAGGGCACAGGTCATTTCCCTGTCAGCCCTACCGGTCTTTGACGAGGAAGGAGACGCGAGCTTCCTTTGCCCAGTCAGGGCATTAACCCTCTGAGGTCGAGAAACGCGCCGACGCGTTTTGCTGGATTTTTTTCACATAGCAGCAACATAAACTTAAATTACTCCGTCATTTATGGTTATACAGAAAAAAGAAATATAAAAAAATAATCTGTGATATTTCTACTTTTGTATGTGTCCACTTACAATCAAATCAAAACATTGTGCTTTTGTAAAATAAAGAAAATAAACAGGGTGTGCGTTCTGCCTCTCCGTCGCGGTGAACTTTTTTTTCTTGAGCACGTCTATAAACTGAAACAAAACTCAGCCAATACTTCTCACACATTTATGAGCCATATACCTTTATACACATTTAAGTGTGTACTTTTAAATGACCGGATTCAAACTGAAAACAAATATTCTCTGTTTAAGTAATTTGTATAAAACCAACAGGATGTCCAGTATCTCAAACGCTTGCTAATTACTTTTAATTCGACCACGCCCACTCGCACAAAAGTGATTCACATGCAAATCTCCACATGGGACTACGTCAGACTTCCTACTTCCGCTAATTTCATTTCGCTCCTGTAGTCAGTCTGAGATAGCAGCCTATCATTCAGTTTTCCACCAGCCTGAAAACAGCCGGGCCAATCAACGAACAGAGGGCGGGCTGAGAGCCGTGACGTAGACGCTGATTGTACCGTGGATGCGTAGATTTACTTCATTCACAGCCATGTTCACTCCGGTATTTCGCTCGATGGTTTAGTTTTTGCATCATACATGCGTTTACAGTGGAAGTTAGATGCGGCTGAGCATGCGCATTACACATGCCATAACCAAACGTTATGTGATTGGCTTACGGGTAACCAATGATTTTAAACTTCAGACAAGCGCCCCCCCGCGAGAGAGAAAACACTTCTCTATTATGCTATTCCAGACTCTGTATACGAAGCAAAGTGAAGTAGCAGAGTCTGGTATTACCAGGCTAGCGCAAAAGAGATTCACATGCAAATCTCCACATGGGACGCGAACGCCCTCGTTACCTCAAACACAAAACACCAAAAAACTTCACAAGTCTCTGCTTTTCGTCGAGTTTGGAAGACACGTCTGAGCTTACATTGGATTTACCCCCAGAAGAAGAAGAACGCGATTTGAAGACAAGAAAGATGTAAGGTAAGAAATTCTTACTTATTAGTTTATGGTATTGTTGCATAAACTTCACATTGCAGTTGAACTGTTGCTAGATATATGGTGAATATTATACTATTTAGACCCGTGTTTACTGTTAAATACTGTTTGTGGATATCTGCTCAAACATAGATATGTATAACCATAATGTTTAATATTTTGGAGCGCGATGGCGTTTGAATGTATCATATTTTGGAGCGCGCTGTGGGTTTTAATGTATCATATTTTGGAGCGCGATTGCGTTTGAAAGGAAAAATGCACCAAACATTAGGCTTTATGTTTTTACTATTATCTCATTTCATATCATCATAACGAATGGAAACATTTGAAGTAACATATGATAATCAATATATTTTTCTCTAGCGTAGTTGTTCTTGAAATCTTTTGGAAGATTTAATTTATTGTTATTATTATTTTATGCAGCACTGCGTAGCCTATGCCTACAAGGCACAACAAACCTGGTGTTCATTATATATTGTTGGAAACGTGTGTGTGTGTATTCTGTGAATTTTAAAAAGAAATTTTAACCAGAAAAATCTAAAATCTATTCCCAAAATCGTGCAGCCCTATAGTTTCTCTTGATATCAGTATGTTCACAGTTTTTTCTTTTTTTTTTTCTTTCAGGGACCAGATGCAACTGAGTCCTGCTGACTTCAACATTCACATGAGTCTCTGTACATGAACATGGTAAAGTGAAAATCAAACACCTTGGAAATGAAAGGTATGTACAATGCTTTTAGGAATGGCACAAAGGTCTCTGTCTTTGGATCATTGTTCCCTATCGTTCGGTCACTACGACGTACGTCGTGGTGAACGACGAATAGGAATCTCGCTAGAGAGGCCAATCTACTTCGAGTGAAACTAAACGGGCCAATGCATATTGGCGTGCAATCATTTGCATCAGCTGTGCAGCCTCGCAGCGCGGGTATTTAACGAGCAGCTGGTGCGATTGCACTTCAGCTTTTTGCTTCGGAGCCGAGCGTTTCGATGCTGTTTAATCTACTGAGTGATCAAACAACGAGCAAGCTCTTCAAGATGATCTCTCGTGTCTGGTGCGGGCGATACAGCGCAGCAGCGGGGTCGACTTTCTTTTTCTCTCTTTTGTTTTTGTGTTACTGAGCAAAACAAAAAAGCTGTTTTCACAGCTGGTAACGGTGCGCCAAGAGCGCTGAATAGCCGTTCTTATGGCTGGTAAAGACCGCCGTGAAGGGAGACAGCGCACGACAGGTTGCATTCCTGTCTGTGTCCGCTGCGACCGTTCCCCTGCGTGCTTCAGTACCAAGGAGAGTATTTCCCTGAAAGAGCTTACATGGGTGTGAGTTGCGTCTTTCTAAAGATGACATTCCACCCGTGTGTTTCTGGTTGCGGTCGTTTCCTGTCCTCACTGACGGCCACGATCACTGTCTCGCATGCCTGGGAAACATGTGAGACTGTGTTTGTGGGTGGTTCATGTTCTCGCACGGGAACATGACCACGTCGACACGCCGGTCAACTCTTCTTTCTCCGGAAAGTTTGAGTCCCCTCTGTTGTTGGCCAGCCGCTGCTTGTGTGTAAAAGCACAGCTGCAGGTCTGCTCGACACTCTGGGGGACCGTGGAGATCGGCGAGAGCTTCCGCGGGGAAAACCCGACGGATCTCTCGCTCCTCAGCGTGTCGTGTGCCGTCGAGCTGCCGGGCTGCAGCGCGGGTTGTCACGGCAACCCAGCGCTCGCTCGGCGCTCTAGGTGCGCGGTCTCCTTGTCTATTCTCCGTTGTAGCGCCCTCCCTGGTGGCCACCAGGAGAGGTCTACTTCAGTAGAATGGCTTGGGTGATCTGAGAGCTGAGGGCTTCTCCTTCGGGGAACCAACCCCCTAGGGCCCCTCCCTCTCTAGCGCATCACAAGTTGTGCAGCTTCTGGATGGGATTGCTGGTCCTTCAAAATTGGAGGAACCTAGCGTTTCATTCAGGGCTCCAGCTGAGGGCAGATGTCGATTGCTGCATCGGAGAGAGGGCCTGTTTTGTTCTGGAAATGAGGGTATGCTGAGTTCCCACTGTAATAGTGTGTGTGCTTATGCTGAATCAGATTCAGAACTGACAGCCATGCTTTCCCGGGTCTTTCTCGGATGTGCATTGAAAACTTAGGAGTATGGAGCTATATTGGTGCCAAAATATGGAACGCCAAAAGTGCCAAATTCTGCATAAGTTTTCACCTCTCTCGCTACCCTCGATGGTGGGGTGGCTGTGCCTCTGGCGAGCCACCTCTGCCCTGCATGCGAGGCCAAGGCACTCTTATTGCACGAGGGTAGTTCTAAGCCGGAGTTGAGCTGCGCTTGTCGACTGACCGTGTTCAAGTCACAGCGCAGGCCCTCGGCCAGACGATGTCCACCTTGGTGGTCCAGAAACGCCCCTGGCTGTCCTTGCAGAGGTGCGAGACGTCGTCAAAGTACGCTTTCTCGATGCTCCCATCTCACAAGGTGGCCTTTTCGGCGACACTGTTGAGAATTGGCCCAGCAGTTCTCCGCAGTTAGCAGCAGACTGAAGCGCTTTCCCCGACGTACCACCAGAGTGCCTCGTGGGCCGCCCCTCAGTCTACTCGTCGCCAAGGGTGTCATCCCCTGCAAAAAAAAAAAAAAAAAACACTCCGGCACAGCCTGCTCTACTGTGTCCGCTGCAGGAGGATGACACCGCCCGTCTCAGCCACTGTTTAAGTGGTCGGTGAAACAATCACCCCTGAGATGGGTGACCCGGAGATGGGTGGAGCTGCTTTCACCCGGTGAGGGCCGGGGAACGAATCTTTTGAGTGTTCCACCACTGGAGTCACAGTGGTACCTAAATTAAAAAAAAAAAAAAAAAAAAAGAGCAGTTCTTCCATCCCTGGGTCTGAAAAGGGCCAGGAGAGCAGTGGGAGGAGAGAATCCTCACCACTCTCATCCGCCTCTTCTATCGCCAGCAGGCAACAGTGTGCGGTTCGAGAACGCAACCAAGCCACCTCCTGCACCTCCTGCCTCGTGGAACCGGGTAAGTGTTGCACGACACACTCAGACTCCGCTATGGGCCGCCTCCCAGAGAGAGCCTCCCAAGCCGAGCCCCTGTGTTCCACCTCGCTACCCCACTCCGGGTACGCCTACGGTCCCTTTGGTCCCGCTTGTACGGTCTCTGCGAGCCTGGCTAGTGCTCCCCAGTCCGTCTCGCTGGCTCATTCGGACCATCAGGCTCGGCTATGCGATTCAGTTCGCCCGGCGTCCCCGCAAGTTTCGGGCCATCCACTCCACTACAGTGAGAGCAGCCGATGCCCATGTCTTGTGCGCGGAGATCGCAGTCCTACTGGCGAAGGACGTGATAGAGCCGGTCCCTCCAGCCGATATGAGGTCAGGGCACTACAGTCCCTACTTCATTGTACCCAAGAAAGGTGGTGGGTTACGACCAATCTTGGACCTGCTAGTTTTGAATCGGAGCCTTCAAAAGCTACCGTTCAAAATGCTCACGCAGAAACGCATTTTCGAATGCACCCGTCCCCGAGATTG
Source organism: Leuciscus idus (assembly GCA_021554675.1). Taxonomy (NCBI): domain Eukaryota; kingdom Metazoa; phylum Chordata; class Actinopteri; order Cypriniformes; family Leuciscidae; genus Leuciscus; species Leuciscus idus. The sequence goes on from CM038630.1 coordinate 32,942,270, forward strand.
GTTTGCAGCGATCGACCTGATGGACGCGTACTTTCATGTCTCGATTCTTCCCCAACACAGGCCGTTCTGTGCTTGCGTTCGAGGGTCGAGCATATCAGTACAAGGTCCTGCCCTTCGGCCTGTCCCTGTCTACCCGTGTCTTCACGAAAGTCACAGAGGGGGCCCTTGTTCCCATGAGAGAACAGGGCGTTCGCATCCTCAACTGTCTCGACGACTGGCTCATACTGGCACACTCTCGAGATCAGTTATGCGAACACAGGGACCTCGTGCTCAGGCACCTTAGCCAGCTGGGCCTTCAGGTCAACCGGGAAAAGAGCAAACTCGCCCCCGTGCAGAGGATCTCTTTTCTCGGTATGGAGTTGGATTCGGTCACTCAGACAGAGCGCCTCACAGAGCAGCGCGCTCAGTTGGTGTTGAACTGCTTGAACACATTCAAAGGCAGGACGGCGGTCCCACTGAAATTCTTTCAGAGGCTCCTGGGGCATATGGCAGCAGCGGTGACCCCGCTTGGACTGCTCCATATGAGACCGCTTCAGCACTGGCTTTTCGGCCGAGTCCCGAGATGGGCGTGGCATCACGGCACTCACAGGGTGACAATCACACCGGAGTGCCGCCAGTCCTTCAGTCCGTGGTCAGACCCCTCGTTCCTTCGGGCAGGAGTCCCCTTGGAACAGGTGTCCATGCATGCTGTGGTTTCACAGATGCCTCTCCCACCGGCTGGGGTGCCACGTAAAACGGGCATGCAGTGTCAGGGGTGCGGACGGACCCCCAACTGCATTGGCACATCAACTGCCTTGAGTTGCTTGCAGCACGTCTCACTCTGAGCCGCTTAAAAAAGCCGCTTCAGGGCAGAGACGTGCTGGTCCGTACGGACAACACTGTGACCGTTGCGTATATCAACCGACAAGGTTGTCTACGCTCCCGTCTCATGTCGCAACTCGCCCGCCATCTCCTCCTCTGGAGTCAGAAGCATCTGAGGTCGCTTCTAGCCATGTATGTCCCCGGTGTGCTCAACCGTGTGGCCGACGAGCTATCACGAGCTGTGCTTCGGGAGAATGGCGACTCCACCCCCAGGTGGTTCAGCTGATTTGGAGAGAGTTCGGGGAGGCTCAGGTAGACCTGTTTGCCTCCTCAGACACCTCCCACTGCCAGCTGTTTCACTCCCTGACCGAGGGAACACTCGGCACGGTTGCACTGGCTCACAGCTGGCCCCGGGGCCTTCGCAAAAATGCGTTTTCCCCAGTGAGCCTACTTGCACAGACTCCGTGCAAAGTCAGGGAGGACGAGGAGCAGGTCCTTCTGGTGGCTCCCTATTGGCCCACCCGGACTTGGTTCCCAGAACTCATGCTCCTCGTAACAGTCCCTCCCTAGCCCATTCCTCTGAGGAAGGATCTTCTGACTCAGAGACGGGGCACCCTATGGCACCCGCGTCTGGACCTCTGGAAACTCCATGTCTGGTCCCTGGTGGGACGCGGAGGTTCTAGGTGACTTACCCTCAGAGGTACTTAACACCATCACTTCTGCGCGAGCGCCGTCTTCGAGAAGTGCGTACGCCTTGAAGTGGAACCTGTTCGTCGAGTGGTGTTCCTCTCGCAGAGAGGACCCCCAAAGATGTTCGATAGGGTCAGTGCTTTCCTTCTTGCAGCAAGGGTTGGAGCGAAGGCTGTTTCCCTCCACCCTCAAAGTACACGCTGCCGCTATTTCAGCTTATCATGACCACATAGATGGCAAAACAGTTGGAAAGCACGACCTGGTCGTCAGGTTCCTTAGGGGGGCGAGACGATTAAATCCTCCTCGTCCCCCCTCCATACCCTCTTGGGACCTTTCCCTAGTGCTCCGAGCACTCCAGGATGCTCCCTTTGAGCCTTTGCAGTCAGCAGACTTAAAGCTTCTCTCCTTGAAGACTTTGCTGCTGATTGCACTGACCTCGATCAAGAGGGTAGGGGACCTGCAAGCATTTTCGGTCGACGAATCGTGCCTAGAGTTCGGGCCGGGTGACAACCATGTTGTACTGAGACCCCGGCCTGGCTATGTGCCCAAGGTTCCTACCACTCCCTTTAGAGATCAGGTAGTGAACCTGCAAGCGCTGCCCCTGGAGGAGGCAGACCCAGCCCTGGCTTTGCTCTGTCCCGTTCGCGCTCTGCGTATGTATATGGACAGAACTCAAGGCGTCAGGACCTCAGACCAGCTCTTTGTCTGTTACGGAGGCCAGCAGAAAGGGAAGGCTGTCTCCAAGCAGAGGATGGCCCACTGGATAGTGGATGCCATCGCCTTGGCTTACCAAGCTCAAGGCGTGCCCTGCCCGCTCAGGTTGCATGCACACTCCACGAGAGGCGTTGCATCCTCCTGGGCGCTGGCACGTGGCGCCTCGCTAACAGATATCTGTAGAGCTGCGGGCTGGGCGACACCTAACACGTTCGCTAGATACTATAGCCTACGTGTAGAGCCCGTGTCCTCCCATGTTCTCACCCTAAAGGGGTAGAAGCACTGTGAGTACCGGCTCTGTCGGCTTGCTGCACCCTACTGTGCACCCTTATTGCTCCAGAGTCAAAGCCTGTCGAGTCCTCCAAACACCCTCGGCCCGGACGTGGCGGAGCGTCCGGTGCCAGGCCTTTATCCGCTGAATCCTTGAGAACCGGGTCTAGGCTGGGTCCCATATGTGTGACCCTACGGGGATCCCATATGTGTATATCTTCCATGGCTGCTCCTAAACGGAAGCCCGTGTCTTCCCTTGGGCTAAGTCACCCACTATTCATATGCAGTACAACCCTTGGGTTAGTCCATATGTTTATTCCCACATAACTCTTCTTAAGATTGTGGCTCCCGCAGCGTTCCCCTCCCTCAGTTCGGGCACGCTTTCCCAGTGTTATCCAATAATCTCACTGTATGGGTTATCACGGAACAACAGTGAAGGATACTCTCGGTGTAAGCCCTCTCCTATCGTCCTTCCAGGCAAGAAGGTGTAGAGGCTTGCTCAGGGCGCTGGATGGGGTGCAGCAGCTGTGGCACTTTGGTAGGGATTCCTATTCGTCGTTCACCACGACGTACGTCGTAGTGACCGAACGATAGGGAACGTCTCGGTTACATATGGTAACCCTCGTTCCCTGAGGGAGGGAACGGAGACGTACGTCCCGTCGCCACATCTGCTGCGACCCGCCGGGGCAGCCAGCTCACCGGCTCGGCTCCTCAGCAAAAAACTGAAGTGCAATCGCACCAGCTGCTCGTTAAATACCCGCGCTGCGAGGCTGCACAGCTGATGCAAATGATTGCACGCCAATATGCATTGGCCCGTTTAGTTTCACTCAAAGTAGATTGGCCTCTCTAGCGAGATTCCTATTCGTCGTTCACCACGACGTACGTCTCCGTTCCCTCCCTCAGGGAACGAGGGTTACCATATGTAACCGAGACGTTTTCAATGTGCTCTTTTGTCATTTGTATTTTTGGATTGTGTTGTGTTGTAAATAAATCCAAACAATCTAAAAGCCATTCTTTTTTAAATCTCCTCATTCTTTGTGCAAGGTTGCTCTGAATGACAGGGCCTGATCGCTCCTAATAGGGCAGTTAGGGGAGTGTCTTTGTCTTTCTCAGGTGTTAAAACCTTACATATTCATGAGATGATCACGCCTCTTCGCATATGGCTTTGTCACACAAAACACGTCTTAGAAATTTTAAATCAATATATTGTCTTATCTGAATGAGCAGTCAGGGTGATTTTCACATAGTTTTGGAGCAAATATTCTAGGCTATGTCATACAATTTTCAAAAGTCTTGTGAAGAAATAATCAGTATGGGTTTCATGGCCTTATTTCAGTGAGAATTTTTTTTTGTATTTTCACAAACCACGCATAAATGTCATTATCTCAAAACTACAAACTTTTACATACATGCTGCTGATATATTATTGTAGCAGAGTTTGTGCTGAATACAGTGTAATTAGACTTTAGCCATGAAAATGTCACTAGTAACAGAAAAAAACACAAATGTCAGAGCATGTCAGAACACCTCCAGAGCCCAGAAAACAGCTCAGACCTCAGAGGGTTAAGAGCTTATGTGTCTTGCTCATCTGTCTTCATACAGACGGAGCAGCTCTTTGTTTCGTTCAGCGGGCGTTCCAAGGGACTAGCCGCGTCGAAACAGAGCCTATCCAGATGGATAGTTGACGCCATAGCGCTGGCGTACACTTCCAAGGGCATGCAGTGCCCGTTGGGTGTCAGAGCGCACTCCACGAGAAGCATGGCTTCATCGTGGGCCTGGTCAAGTGGGATTGCCTTGCAAGATATATGTATGGCGGCAGGTTGGGCCTCCCCGTCTACATTTATAAGGTTTTATAACCTAGAGGTTCCCGCCTTACAGGCCAGGCTGTTGTCGGTCTAAATAAACCAGTACTGTCTGTTCTGATGCTATTGGTTCAGAATACTGTGTCTGCTGAGCGCTGCTCGCTGATCGACCATAAAATACTTATGGGCAAAATGAATAAGACCCACAATTTTCCATCAGTTCAGGCCGAACTCCGCCCTGTCTGTATGATGTAATTTGCGTCTGAGGGACGCTGCTATATGTGGAAGAGCACGGCTCCGCCCCTCCCTCTTCCTGGACTCCCTGTGAGTTCCCCTGGTGATTGTGCACTATATGAACCCCGGGCTTTCGCCCTTGGGTCTTTGGTGTCAGATCCCAGCATGCACGGCGTTTTACATTGGGTCCCCTAGCGTAAGATACTTACGCAGTACGAGAGACCTCTCGTAAGAGAACGTACTCGGTTACTAACGTAACGTCTCGGTTACGGATGTAACCCTCGTTCCCTGAGTGGGAACGGAGACGTTACGTCGGATGACGACGATTGGGGTTTCGCTTAGAAGCCTATCACCTTCGAGTATATAAAACGAGCCAATGGCAATGAAATGCCATGGGTCTGCGGAATTTGCATAGCGTAACTCCGCCCGCCGCAGGGGGTATAAAAGGAAGTACGCTGGCACAATGCAGATATGTCTTCGCTGAGGAGCCGAGACTAGCCCCAGGCGTTTTTCAGCGGTACAGCGGAAGTGGCAGGAAGACGTAACGTCTCCGTTCCCACTCAGGGAACGAGGGTTACATCCGTAACCGAGACGTTCCCTTTCGTGGTCACTCCGAGTTACGTCGGATGACGACGATTGGGGTTCCAGTCTAATCACGCCACCTCGGCTGTCTTCCAGTGCCCTGCGTAAGTCTGAGCTCCCTGTTGTGAGACTAGCACGAACGAAGGAGTCCTACTTAACACAGGGATACCAAGGTACACTGGGAAGCATATCTCCAGAGAGAAATATGCAATTATGCCCAGCCATTGATGGGGGGGACTTAGAATACACATATGACCCAGAGGGCTGCATATGGAAAATCACTGGGGTGTCCAGCCGCAGGTGGAATTTTAAACCCCAGGGGTGGCAAGGTGGCTTGCCAAGGGAAAGACACACGCTCACAAGGAGACTTACAGTGGAATACACATGTGGGGGTCGCCCAGAGGGGGAACCATGCACATGGAGGCACCTAGTCAAGCGCAAAAGCTGCGTTATGGCAGATTGGCATAACTCAGGCGTTGACGTAACCAGTGCTGGAGGAAACTCAGAGCTTATCAGACTCACCTGAGAGAAATATCGCACGTATCCCGTCCGTGGAGAGGAATGGCGAGCAAGCGAAGACACCTGAGCAGAATCTAGCACCGGCTGGTTGAAGCGAGTACATGAGAAGAAACTGGCTCTACTCGGAGATTATAGAATCTCGCGAATGTGTTGGGTGTCGCCCAGCCTGCAGCTCTACAAATGTCTGTTAGCGAGGCGCCATGCGCTAGGGCCCAAGAGGAAGCCACACTACGTGTGGAGTGGGCTTTCACACCAAGGGGGCACGGACGACCTTGCTGCTGGTATGCCAAAGCAATGGTATCCACTATCCAGTGGGATAACCTTTGCTTTGAGAGAGCCTTTCCCTTCAGCTTCCCACCATGACAGACAAAGAGCTGGTCTGAGGTCCTGAAACACCGCGTTCTGTCTACGTAAGCACGGAGGGCGCGTACTGGACAGAGCAGTGCCAAGGCTGGGTCTGCCTCCTCCAAGGGCAGCGCTTGCAGGTTCACTACCTGGTCTCGAAAGGGTGTGGTAGGAACCTTGGGCACGTATCCAAGCCGGGGTCTCAGGATCACGTGAGAGTTAGCCGGCCCGAATTCCAGGCACGCTTCGTCAACCGAAAATGCCTGCAGGTCCCCTACCCTCTTGATGGAGGCCAATGCAACCAGGAGCGCTGTCTTCATTGACAGGAACTTAAGCTCCACTGACTGTAAAGGCTCAAATGGAGCACTCTGCAGGGCAGTTAGAACCACTGAGAGGTCCCAAGAGGGTACGAAGGGAGGACGAGGAGGATTTAGTCTCCTCGCTCCCCTCAGGAACCTGACGATCAGGTCGTGCCTTCCCAGAGACTTACCATCAACTGCTTCGTGATGTGCGGCAATGGCGGCAACATACACTTTCAGGGTGGAGGGAGACAGCCTTCGCTCCAACCCATCTTGCAGGAAGAAAAGCACGACACTGATCGGGCATTTCGTGGGTTCTTGATGTTTAGAAGAACACCAGTTGACGAAGAGGTTCCACTTCAACGCATAGGCATGTCTCGTGGACGATGCTCTAGCGGAAGTGATGGTAGCCACCACCGCAGGTGGTAGGGTACTCAAACCTGCCTCGTCCCGTCCAGGAGCCACACATGGAGGTTCCAAAGATCGGGACGAGGGTGCCATAAGGTGCCCCGTCCCTGAGAAAGGAGGTCCTTCCTCAGAGGAATTGGCCAGGGAGGTGCTGTCGCGAGGAGTACTAGTTGGGAGAACCAGGTCCGGTTGGGCCAATACGGGGCAACCAAAATGACCTGCTCCTCGTCCTCCCTGATCTTGCGCAAGGTCTGCGCAAGAAGGCTCACTGGGGGAAACGCATACTTGCGTAGGCCCCGCGGCCAGCTGTGCGCCAGTGCATCCGTGCCGAGCGTGCCCTCGGTCAGGGAGTAAAACAGGTCGCAATGGGACGAGTCGTGGGAGGCAAACAGGTCTACCTGTCCGTCGCCGAACTGATCCCAAATCAGCTGGGCCGTCTGGGGATGGAGTCGCCATTCTCCAGCGAGAGGCCGAACTCGAGACAGCTCGTCGGCCGCGCGGTTCAGGTCTCCCGAAATATATATGGCTCGAAGCGACCTCAGATGCTTCTGACTCCATATGAGGAGGTGGCGAGCGAGTTGCGACATACGGCGGGAGCGTAGACCACCCTGGTGGTTGATGTACGCTACTGTTGCGGTATTGTCTGATCGGACTAGTACGTGCTGGCCCCTGAGCAGCGCATGGAAGCGGTGCAGGGCGAGACGTACAGCCAGCAACTCGAGGCAATTGACATGCCAAAGGCGCTGGGGTCCTGTCCAGGAGCCCGCGGCAGCATGACCATTGCACATGGCGCCCCAGCCCGTGTTGGAGGCATCTGTTGACACAACAACATGCCGGGAAACTCGTTCTAAGGGCACTCCGGCCCGTAGAAAATTGAGGTTCGCCCACGGGGTGAAGGTCTGACGGCAGGCTGGAGTCACTGGGACTCGGAGCGTGCCGTGTTGCCATGCCCACCTCGGGACTCGATCGCGAAGCCAAAGCTGAAGCGGTCTCATATGAAGCAATCCCAGCGGCGTTACTGCGGCTGCGGATGCCATATGCCCCAGGAGCCTCTGAAAAAGTTTCAGTGGAACCGCACTCTTGTCCTCGAACTGACGAAGACAAGTCAGCAGTGACTGCGCGCGCTCGCTCGTAAGCTGCGCGCACATGGCGACCGAGTCGATCTCCATACCGAGAAAAGAGATCCTCTGCACGGGGCAGAGTTTGCTCTTCTCCCAGTTGACCCGAAGGCCCAGACGGACTAGGTGCCGGAGCACTAGGTCCCTGTGTTCGCAAACCTGGTCTCGAGAGTGAGCTAGGATAAGCCAGTCGTCGAGATAGTTCAGGATGCGAACCCCGTGTTCCCGAAGGGGAACAAGGGCTGCCTCGACGACCTTCGTAAAGCCGCGAGGAGACAGGGCTAGCCCGAAAGGGAGAACCGCGTACTGGTATGCCTGCCCCTCGAAAGCAAACCGTAGAAACGGTCTGTGTCGAGGTAAAATGGAGACATGGAAGTAGGCGTCCTTCAGGTCGATCGCTGCAAACCAATCCTGCGGCCGCACACACTGGAGGATGTGTTTGGCCGTTAGCATCTTGAACGGCAGCCTGTGAAGGGAGCGGTTCAAGACGCGCAGGTCGAGGATTGGCCGTAACCCACCGGACTTCTTGGGTACAATGAAGTAAGGGCTGTAGAAGCCGGACTTCATTTCGGCTGGAGGGACAATCTCGATCGCACCCTTCGCCAGCAGGGTGACGACCTCCGCTCTCATGACAGGGGCATTGCCACCGACCATAGTGAAGCGGACTCCGCTGAAGCGGGGAGGAGATCGCGCGAACTGAATCACGTAGCCGAGCCTGATGGTTCTCGCGACCCAGCGGGACAGTCTGGGAAGCTCTAGCCAGGCCTCCAGAAAGTGCACCAGCGGGGTCATACGAACCACAGACGTACCGTCGGTGGGGCAGCGAGGCGGAATGACCGGCACCGGCGAGGGTGGCATCGCGGCCCTGTGCGGGGGCACGGTCATTAACCGCGTCCTGCCAGAGGAGGCCAGGGGAGGGCGCGCGTCCCACGGGGGCGTGCTCTGGCAGGGGTCTGGCGACAGAGGGGGATGAGAGGAGCGTGGCCCGTGGGCGGCGCGTGCTGTCATCCCAGACCTCTGGGACAGAGGAGGGCGGCAGTGGCGGGACCCGAGGGTGGCGCGCACTGCGGCCCTCTGACTCTGTAGGCTCAGGATTGGGAATTTCGATTCTTTCTTTAACCACATTAGGGTGCTGCCCGTCGTGGGACGAGCAGCGGGGAGTGGAGAACAAAAGATTCTCCCCCGGCCCTCCACCGGGGGAAGGAGTGGCCCTGCTACCACCTCCTGTAGAGAAAAGAAAGCCAATCCTGAGCTGCCCGTCTCAGGAGCGCCGCTTAGCCTGGCGTTTAGCGGGCCGCGGGGCTTTTTAAGAGTGCTGCTTAGGCTGGCGTGGCAGTCTAAGGGGCGGAGACGGGCAGCGCCGCCCTCCTGCGACCTCCTCCTGCTCAGGGCCAGTGAAGGCCCGAGGGGAGGAGCCGCATGGAGGTGGCCTCGGCGGGAAGCAGACTAAGGAGACCGCACGGACGGATGACCGTCGGTGCAGAAGGCCTCAGTCTGCTTCTGGGGGGGGTCAAAAACTGTAGGGTACAGTCCTCAACCACACCGCCGAGGAGCCCAGCCTGGGACATGAGGGAGCTGAGAAAATGAATTCTCAGACCCCCTCACATCAACCTGGCTGAGCCCATGTCTGGACCACTCTAGTGGACACCACCTGACCCAGGATCACGCAGGTACCGATGTCGCCCGAGAGCGAGGTCAGTAGTGTGCGCGGCGGAACGACCAAGCCGGGCATGGGAGGCATAGCGTCCCAGCAAGGGGGCGTGGTCGAGTTTCCGCGTTCTGTCCGTGTTGGCCAGGGAAGGACTAGCGTTCCACTGCGGCCGGTTCTGACAGAACTCCCGAGTCAGCACTGCCTCGAAGGCGAAGGCGACACACAGCACTGCATGCCTGTGCCACGATAGTGACAGAGAACATACAGCCCATGATCGCCACGCGATCGAGTGCAGCGAAGGCGGAGGACGCCCGCGGGCCGCGAAAAGTCATGTGGACTCCCGCGGGCCGGAAGCGTCCTGATGCACATCCGGGAAGCCTACAGCGCTCGGGGGGAGGGCGGCGCCACTCCTGCCGATGCTTTCAGCTGCCCGGGAAAGCATGGCCATCAGCTCTGGATCTGACCCGACTAACGCTGACACTCCAGAGGGAGGCAACGCAGTCGAATCCTCATTTCCAGAGGAATCAAGCCCGCCTTGTGATGCTGTGAGTGACATGACACCACCTGCTGGAGCCCCGAATGAAAACACTGGGTCCCCGAGAGAAACCAGGCACACACGGAAGCCCCACGGTTTGCGATGTGGAGGGGGGCGTGGCCCGAGGAATGCTCGTCGGTATTATGCCACACTGTAACCCTCAGATCACCCTGGCCACCAGCCAAAGTATCCCCTCTCGAGGAAGAGATAGATTGGGGTGTGGCAGAGGGGACTCTACCCACACGGGGATCATTGAGTCTCGATCTATAAACATCGCGATGGTCACGTTCCCGCAGAGAAAACGTGACTCACCCACGAGCGCTGCCGAGCGTGAATCAGCCCAACACGCGAAACAGCGCTCGTGACCGTTAGGCAGATGAATCACGCGCCCACATCCAGTAAATACACGGGCGAGCCGTCTTGAAAAAGACGTGCCGCGTGCAGCTCTTTTAGAGAGAGGAAAAGCTCAGCAGAGTGCTGAAGCGCCCAGGGAGAAACACACACACTGTCGGCAGATCACTGCACAGATCAGCAGCAGGCAATGCGATCTCGCTGGAACACGCCGTCACACCAACACACTGAAGAGCCGCTCGTCTCGTAGAGTGAAGATGATACAGAATAGCTTGTAGGAGTGAAGAAAACTCTTGGCTCCGAAGCGAAAACATATCTGCATTGTGCCAGCGTACTTCCTTTTATACCCCCTGCGGCGGGCGGAGTTACGCTATGCAAATTCCGCAGACCCATGGCATTTCATTGCCATTGGCTCGTTTTATATACTCGAAGGTGATAGGCTTCTAAGCGAAACCCCAATCGTCGTCATCCGACGTAACTCGGAGTGACCACGAAAGGGAACCTCGGTTCTCTCTAGAAGAGGGAACGAGTACTGCGTATCTTGCCGTGCATGCACACGCTCTGGTTCGCTTCGGCGATGAAAAACCAGATATCAGCTGCCTGCGAGCTGGATTTATAGGCCTAAGCCACGCCCGTTTCGGCAGGACGTGACGCAGCCGGCGCGAAGCACCCTCATTGGGTCTGACGTCACGCTAGGCCTCGCTCGATAGGCTGCTGCAGTTGCCGCAGGACAGCCAATAGGCACGCGAGCCATCTTGCCTATGTCTGTATGCTGCCGCAACGCATTTTACAATAATACAAAATTAAGGATAATTTTTTGGCTTCAATATCTCGCGGAAAAGGGATTTTCCCCTAGCGTAAGATACTTACGCAGTACTCGTTCTCTCTTCTCTTCTAGAGAGAACCGAGGTTACGTTAGTAACCGAGTACGATATACTTAATCAAAAGATCATTAAAACATATTATAAAAAACAAATATCAACAGTAGCCTATATATTATAGCATGCAAAGATTATATATGTATACTATTCAACAATTACATATGTACGAATAACTACATACTTGCATTGATGTAGTGGTTTAATGGATGTTTATTCTATTCTGTGTATGGATGGAGCTTAACCAGCATCAGATTGATACATAGAACCTGGGGGGAACAGAATCCGACAGCAAACAAATCAGCTGTTGGAATCCGTTCCCCCACTCCCATTATGAGAGGTGTTGATGTAGTGGCTTAAAAAAAAAGGCTGATTTTATTTTGTGTGTTAACTGGCATCATTTTAAAGAATAATTCGTTGGTGTTTTTCCTTTTATTATGATAGGACAGTATGGGATAAAAAAGAAAAAATCCACAAGCCAGAACTCGGGTCGCTCAAAGTACCACAGTGCTAAATGTCAGTGCTGTGACCACTGGGCTATGGGGGCCAATAAATCATCATCAGTCTGATACATATTAGTACCTCACTGTGTAAGAAACACAGGGGGAACAGAATCCGACGGCAACCAATCCAGCTGTCGAAATCCGTTCCCCCACTCTAATTTTTAGAGGTATTGATGTAGTGGTTTAACTATGAAAAGAACAATCAGCTTATCATTTTCAGAACACCTCATTAAATTGATACTTGCATGGTCTGTGCAGTGGACACAATTCTTGAAGTTGTTGAAAATTAAAGTTACTGGTTCCGTGTTACTGGTTCCGTGAATGTCAAATTTTGAAGTTGCAATCGTTTTCTTCTCCGCTGGATGAAGAAGATATGATGAACTTGCATGGTTAGTTCGTCTCTGTTCTCATGGCTGGAGTGCAGATTGTGGCCTGCCGGCCCTGGGCCGGAGAGGACACGCAGAGCAAATGGTGGGAGTTGTGATGGACTACTTCTGCACTGAAAGAAGATGTTGTGCCAAACTCCTGAGGTTGTCCTTGATTCTGTTGTGGTTGAGAGAGTCCTCTCTCTCTCCTGAATGAGCACATGGCTGGTTGTGAGTCGAGGCCTGCTGCCCTGGGGCCTGCTGAGGCCATGCAGGACAGCACGGCACCCTGAACGTATCGAGAAGGCCAAGAGAGTTGATGGTAAAGTTGCCGTTTTCTTCTGAGTAGGATTGAAGAGAATACAGTCTGACTCTGTTGGGAGAGGTAAGGCATAGCCGAGGCCCATGGGACATCAGACATCAACCCGAAGAAGCAGCAGTGAAGGCCAGAAGAAGAGAGAGAGGGTCACTGTGAATTTGTCTCTAATAAAGCCTGATAAAGGCCCCACCTCTCTGGGTTGCTTGACCAATGAGAAGGGTGGAATTTCCAAGCGGGAAAATTCCTCTGTGGTTGATTTATGAATCTTTGTTTTAAGCGTGCTCATTTGCATGTGCAGCTGGATTGGTTTCTGATGAAGAAACTAAGAAAGATTCTTGTGATACTAATATGTTGCACAGCTATCAACATATCATATACACGATCATTTCGATCTTCAAAGTACCAATTTATAGAGACCAAACATGGTATAGGTGACCATTGATTCATATATTGTAAAATACACAGCATCAACAAAATAATAGTATTACAATGCATTACACAAGACAGTCATTCACAATCATTCACAAAATGTTCTGGGATGCATGCTCATTTATAGATCAGTTCATCAATAAATTAATGCAGGAAAGTCTGTTCTAATGTCTGTAGGTCTTTCCCTGACAACATGACATTTTTCACAGCAATAAAGACATCTTATCTGATCTTCGCCATGGTAATCAAAGACCCTTCTTGCCCTTGTTGGGGGGGATGGGACCACAGGTCCCAGAGTGAGTTTTAACTATTATTTGTTAACAAATAATTGTGTCTGATTTGTCTCAGTCGTTACACTGGTTAATAATAAGTGTAATAATGTGTAATGGCTGGAAGTCAGTTGTAGTTCTTGTGTTTCTCTATTTTCTGTTCTAGTGTTCCTCTTTCCTTCAGTGATTCTGCTTGTTAATCACTAATGCTCAACAATCACTTCACATTCCCTTAATTATCTCACTGCAACACTGCGTCAATGTTACTTTTAATCTTTGTAGTGTGGATTTTCCTGTGGGGTTGAAAGGGTTAACAGTGTAAGAAAAGAAAAAAAAAACACCCACGGTATGTATTTTAACAGAAACTATTAGTTATAAAACAGGTATGCCAGTAGTTTACTGTAAAATGTTGTTGTTTTGGTCACCATTGTGCTGAAGAGTAGAGCCTGTGCTTCAGTCCAGAAGAAGATCGAGAAACATTGATGATACGCTGCATGTTGTTTTATTTAACACGCGGTGACTGTGTAGTTGCTCGTCCAGTAGAAATCTCTTTATTTACAATATTTTCTTAGTGGTCTCAAATGAAAGTTCACGGTAATACTTCACATTATGCTCATTTGCTCACATTATTAGTGCATTATAAATTTTAGTTAATACATTTAAAATGACAGTTGGTCAATTTAAAGCAGTCGGTTTCTGCAAGTGAAATTAGTTAAACCGAGTTTAATTTAGTGCATGGTATTTTTACAGTAACATCCTGTAGATCACAGTAAAGAACTGTACAATTATCAGTAAATTACTGGCAACAGTGTTGCCAGTATTTTACTGTAAAAAAGCCTGGTAAGGTCTAACAGTGTATATTACTCAATAAGTGCCATAATTAATAGGAATTTATGATAATGTAATATAAGCTATAGGCTTATATAAAATGTTAGAAAATGGACTTGAACTTCCATAAACCCACAGAGTAGTGGTCTGGGTTCAAACATTCTGCCATGCAAAGTGAAGCATTCACGTCACTCGAAAGAAAGTGAGGCTTCATTTTTCGTTGATCACGTGTTTCTCTGAAAACAATACGTGCTCCGGCATAGAACTTCATAAGAAATTGCACTGTGAACTCGAAACACGGCTTTGAAGCTTCAGTGTCATATGTAACAACACTGGGTTTCATTGACAATGATGATGATCAGGGAATCTCCTGAAAAACAGGGAATCTCATTTTTACGAGACTTTTAAAGCATAGAGATTGGATAATCTGGATAGCTATAATCTATAGCATTTTTGCTATATGTGTGCCTGGACCTGCTTTGCTGAATGGCTTAAAGTCATCATTAAATCAAAATTGATCCTGTTTACTTTGTTAGCACATATTATAGTCTTGTGGTAAACAATTAATCCGTGCAAGTTAATACACATAAAAACATTGTTTGTCGTGGTAATCTTTAAAGGGGTGGTATAATGCCCTTTTCACAAGATGCAAAATAAATCTCTGATGTCCCCAGAGTGTGTGTGTGAAGTTGTTGCTCAAAATACCCCACATATATTTTTACATAGCATGTTAAAGTTGTCACTTTTTGAGGGTGAGCAAAAACGCCCCGTTTTGTGTCTGGCCCTTTAAATGCAAATATGCTGCTGCTCCCGACACAGAGGGCGGGGTTTCAAGAGCTTGTGTGTTAGCAGCTCTGATTACCTCACGCAGACACACACTAAAATTACAGAAATTGTTCTGCCTTTTATGTTTAAACGGAGTCAGACAAAGATGGAGAGACTCAAGAAGAAGTGACAACACGTAGAATGCAACAGGATGTCTCTGAATGGTTAGTGATAAATTTATGTTGCTGATGTGGAGTTAAATCTTCAATTAGCATATTCTGTCATGATACTCTATAAATCGCTCGTATAGGAACTGTTGTGAGATGCACACAGAGTGACTTTCTATTGCATGTGAAAAGACATATGCTACAGTTTGAGCTGACTCACAAATGTGCTCGACTACAACAACTCTTCCTCTTCTCAACATGGACTGCGTGTTCCCGGGGGCAGGGTTTATGTACATTTTAGGGTAGGTGATGTCACTAACCCTGGAGGAATGTCGTGTAGTCCCTACCAGACGTTTGTTGTAGTCCTTAAACAACGATTTCTTTAAAAGCAAATATCTCCCTTTGCTTTGAACTTTGAGCATTGTAACTTTGCAGATGTTGTTTATCGTCGCTGTCGGGCGGAAACCCCCGATGTCCAAATTTTGTCAATTTCATATTTTTTCACAAATCGATGCTATTGGTCAGTCCCCACGTGGGTCTGTTATTTTTACAAATTATTAACCAATCTAAAGTGTTGAAAATAGCTTGAGAGAATATAATGGGAATTATAGATGGAACACATATTCCCATCCTTCCACTTTCAGATGGATACAAAGATTTTATTAACCGTAAAGGCTGGCCTTCTTACGTTTTGCAAGCTTTTGTTGATCACAAATTATGGTAAGCCAAATTATTATTTAGCATGAATTATTTGAAATGATGTTTTATTAACAAAGTTCGGGAGGAGCACGTTCAGATAATTAAACCTAATTAAACACACGTGGAGCACATTCAGAAAATCAAACCTAATTAGACACGAGTGGACCACACTCTGTCTGTTAATCAACCCAATCAACGAGGTAAGAGGTGTATATACACTCACCTAAAGGATTATTAGGAACACCATACTAATACTGTGTTTGACTCCCTTTCGCCTTCAGAACTGCCTTAATTCTACGTGGCATTGATTCAACAAGGTGCTGAAAGCATTCTTTAGAAATGTTGGCCCATATTGATAGGATAGCATCTTGCAGTTGATGGAGATTTGTGGGATGCACATCCAGGGCACGAAGCTCCCGTTCCACCACATCCCAAAGATGCTCTATTGGGTTGAGATCTGGTGACTGTGGGGGCCATTTTAGTACAGTGAACTCATTGTCATGTTCAAGAAACCAATTTGAAATGATTCGAGCTTTGTGACATGGTGCATTATCCTGCTGGAAGTAGGTGGTCATAAAGGGATGGACATGGTCCGAAACAATGCTCAGGTAGGCCGTGGCATTTAAACGATGCCCAATTGGCACTAAGGGGCCTAAAGTGTGCCAAGAAAACATCCCCCACACCATTACACCACCACCACCAGCCTGCACAGTGGTAACAAGGCATGATGGATCCATGTTCTCATTCTGTTTGCGCCAAATTCTGACTCTACCATCTGAATGTCTCAACAGAAATCGAGACTCATCAGACCAGGCAACATTTTTCCAGTCTTCAACTATCCAATTTTGGTGAGCTCGTGCAAATTGTAGCCTCTTTTTCCTATTTGTAGTGGAGATGAGTGGTACCCGGTGGGGTCTTCTGCTGTTGTAGCCCATCCGCCTCAAGGTTGTGCGTGTTGTGGCTTCACAAATGCTTTGCTGCATACCTCGGTTGTAACGAGTGGTTATTTCAGTCAAAGTTGCCCTTCTATCAGCTTGAATCAGTCGGCCCATTCTCCTCTGACCTCTAGCATCAACAAGGCATTTTCGCCTACAGGACTGCCGCATACTGGATGTTTTTCCCTTTTCACACCATTCTTTGTAAACCCTAGAAATGGTTGTGCATGAAAATCCCAGTAACTGAGCAGATTGTGAAATACTCAGACCGGCCCGTCTGGCACCAACAACCATGCCACGCTCAAAATTGCTTAAATCACCTTTCTTTCCCATTCTGACATTCAGTTTGGAGTTCAGGAGATTGTCTTGACCAGGACCACACCCCTAAATGCATTGAAGCAACTGCCATGTGATTGGTTGATTAGATAATTGCATTAATGAGAAATTGAACAGGTGTTCCTAATAATCCTTTAGGTGAGTGTATATACTGCAAACTTACCTCCATTCGTTGACAGTTTAACAGCATCCCTCCACCACCCCATCTCCTCACTTCTAGTCCTAAATACTCTTACAACAACGGGGGAGTACTCTGGGTTCGGGCAAAATTTCCGAGCTCGGAGGCCTCCCCTGGACAGCACGCCAAATACGCATAATCTTTACTCTGTTTAATTGATGTAAGGGTGAAATGTATTTTTTCAAAATAATTAAAAATGTAATAAATAATTAAGAGTAATAACATATCATGCTTGTTTTAAAAACTGCATTTATGTAGACAATTTTATAAACTATATGCATACTTTAAGTCGATTTAATATATATATGAAGAGCTCTTTTCCAAAACGCCATAAACGACAAAAAAATTAGTTTGTCATGTCATTTTGCTGTGTACTGAACCTATTCACTGCTCCATCAACGTTTCATGCCAAATCACTATATTTCCTTGTTTAAAATGTACTGCAAGATGCAGTTCCTTTCCAAACCGCGATAAGCGCCGAACCTATTTTTAGCCTAAACGCGATACATCCTCTCGACTAATCAGAATTCCGTGAGTGTTCTACGCAATCCAACATGAAAAAAGAAAAAAAAAAGACTCTCTCTCTCTCACACACACACGCTTTCTCACCCTCAAATTACTCGCACCAAACGCTCAATTCGCCTCATTCCCCCGTCCGAATTCGCGTCCGCCGCGCTAAACACCTCATTCGCAGGACCTACAGATGCGCGTAAACGCATCTTTAGGGCCGTTACATAGTCAACGCATCGGTACGCATACGCGTCCGAAAGGCTACCCATCGTAGCCAAATGTGTCGTCCTAGTTTTTGATACGCGACGCGCCAATGTACGCAATACCATGCTTATACGCATACATCCACATATATACGATAGTTCATCGCAATTACACTCCAATAAAATTGCGTTGGGAAATGCCTGGAGAGAGGGGAGCGATGGGACACCATTACACCACGGGAAAAGTGCCCGTGACAAATTCACTAGGGCGCACAAAAAGTGGAAGGTGGCGTGCAGAAGTGGTGCGGGGCAGCTAAGTTTCGGCTACCCAAAAATATTGACTCAACTTAGCTGGTTGAGTGAATTCATAAAGCATAGCACTACAGAATCAAATTTTTCGTTATGTAAACAACGTCGTGTGTGTAGCCTATCTAGAAGTCAATGCTGTGTGCCCTTCTCGAGAAGCTGAAATAGCCTACGACAGGGGAGAGAGAGAGAGAGAGAGAGAGAGAGAGAGAGAGAGAGAGAGAGAGAGAGAGAGAGAGATGTATGTGTGTGTACGTGTGTACGTGTGTGTGTGTACTTTCAAATCCATTCAATTTGTACATTTAAATTTAAGTTATGTTATAATATTTTATTATTTTGATGCCTTTATAACTGTCATTACTGTCATTTACTGAGAATGGTAGGGTACTGATTTTGTCAGGACGTTTGAAACAGGAGTAGGCCTACATTTTCTTTCTGTGTAGGCAGGTGAGGGAGACGATGAGGGCGACGATGATGATAAAGATGATGATGAGGAGGAAAGCATTATTGCGCAGGGAGATCAGGCACTTCCATCTACCCCCAATCCTGACTCATCCATATCCCAGTTTTCCCCAGTTCTATCTGACCCTCCCACCACCCCGACACTAGTGGCTTCGACCGTTTCTACACCATCTCATCCCCCTACCACCCCGACATCATCAGCCTCCCGTGGTGGTAAAGGGAAGCGCAAAAGCCACAGGCCGATTATGGATCCATGTGAGCGTACGCTCCTCGATAGGCTGCAGGAAATACGGCAGGAGAGAGAGAGGGATAGAGAGAGGGAGAGGGAGAGGGAAAGCGAAAGCGAAAAGAGGGACATACACCACTTTTTGTAATTACCTGTGCCATTTTCTACAAAATCTCCCACAGGAACAAAGCGCAATTTTGATGCGCGACATCAAACAGCTCATGCGGCAGTATGAGCCCTTTTAATTCGACTTAATTTGTCTACCAATATTGTAGGCTACATGCTGTTACTGACGTTATTTGTTATTGACATTTGTTAGGTCATGTTCTGTGTGAAACATGTTAAAGTTCAGTAGCCTTCATATGAAAATGAATTACACTGTCACCATTTGGTTATCACATAATACCAAATTAGTTAAAATGTGTAATGGTTTTCACATAATACCAAATTAGTCAAAATGTGTAATGGTTTTCACATAATGCCATTTTAGTTCAAATGTGTAATAGTTTTCACATAATGCCATATTAATTAAAATGTGTAATGGTTTTCACATAATACCAAATTAGTTAAATGTGTAAAGTATTAACTAATAAAAAAAAAACTCATGCTTCAAAGCGACCTTTTATCAATTTATTGGTCAGTGCTACCCAATCGTAGCACACTGTACTGGTGGGGAAACACGCCAGCATCTGATAAAAAGAAGTCAGCCAGCTGCTCCCTGACAAGTGGCGCTCTACGGGAGGGTCTGCTGCTGCCGACCGACCACCGTGGTCCATCGACCATGTTCTGGTCCCCCGCAACGTGCTGCCTCCACTCTCCAGGCTGGACCTCTCCGGTGTCAGACGTCGCATCCACAAAGGTGGCGGGCATATATCAGGCACGTTCAGTGGATGCCAGAAAGTTGTGGAGAGCAACGCACGCCTTCACGGGCATTTTCAGGTTTGCAGTCAATCGGGTGGCTGAAAATTTGGAAGCGCGCAGCCAATATACCGAAGGCATTCTCCACCACGCGTCTCGCCCTGGCCTGTCGGTAATTGTAAATACGCTTCCTATCCTGCAGGTTCGTGCCTTTTAATGAGAAGACAAATACCTGTCAGTGCAGTAACTAGACAGAACAGATGACTTGGCTCACGCCAATTACGCACACTGTGCGTATTGGCACAGTGTGTGTGTGCGTGGTCAGAAGCAGAATGTTATTAACAATAAATATATAACAATCTATAAACGAGCTAAGACCAGTGCACGCTTTTTCATTGCTTCTGGGCTATTTTATTGAGCAGGTCTGCTATCAATTATTTTTATTCTCACCTGGATAGGGTCGCATCAGGTTCTCCTGTAAGGGAAATGCCTCATCCCCCAGGAAAAAAAAAAGGACTGGGCGTTGTGGTGCCCGGTAGGACAGCAGGAGCAGGTAGATTGAGACTGCCCTCTGCCAGTCTGGATCCAAACGCACTGCGGCCCAACACACCTCCATAACTCTCACGCCCGAATGCGCCAACATCGATGTAAATAAATCTATAGTTCGCATCAGCAGCTGCCATAAGGATAATAGAAAAAAAAAAACTTTGTAATTGTAGAAGTCGCTGCCTGATTGTGGTGGTGCTCTGATGCGAACATGCTTCCCGTCAATTGCCCCAACACATAGGGGAAACTGCCACTGTCTCCAAAAGTCCTCCGCTATGTCCTGCCACTGACTGCACGAAGGAAAAGCCATGTACTCCCCCTGAAGGGCATCCCAGATGGCACAACACATCTCCTCTACAATGCCCGAAACAGTGCTGGTGCCCATTTTGTAGCTGGCAGAGAGTGCCTGCAGGCTGATGCCTGTTGTGAGGTACCGCAAAGTCACTGCAAGCCTTTGCGAAGCTCCAATCGGGTTGCGGTGATTTTGGTGAGTGTCCGGGAGAAAGCGGACGACTTGTGAAAGCAATTCATCAAATTTTGCCGCCGACATCCTAAAGTAGGCTACTGGAAATGTCTCTCCTCGTCCAGGCTTCACATGTGAAGCACCAGAGACCCATCCTGATCTCTTCTTTGATTTAAAGGGTGAACATACCACCGCCTATCTCTGCGCTGCCTTTGTTGCCGCCAATGTAAAATCAGCAATAGAATGCACTCCTCTTCAGTTGCCATTTTGATCTGAATATCACGTGACCCGACTCTACTAATATCACCCGACTCTACTACCCCCTGTTGCGTGAGCGGTGTATTGCATACACGCATCGCCCGTGACGCTTGCTTCCACTTTAGACTATGAAAGGGAGCGCGTCGCTCAGTGACGCTCAGTGCCGCTGGCAACGCTGTAACGTCTCTGCTTTGGGGTGTGTCTGTTGCGAGTGTGTTTAATCTAAGTTTTTTTCAACACACGGACAGTATAATCATCAGCGATGCACGCGATTACATTTAGAAATAGACAAGCTTTGTTTCCAAATGCACCAAGTAAAGATATCCTTTCAATTTTATAAACTTTTATAAACCCAGCCAATATAATCACAATGAACACATCCAAAATAAAATCTTTAACATATATAGGCTATAACAACTGCAAAGCGTCTAATTTGTAAACAAAATGATGTACACACTAAATCCAGCATAAACTCTGGCACAATTTGCATATTTTTAAACTCTCAAAACAGACGTCACATCCCGAACCTCACAGCAATTGGCTGCCGACCGCGTTTTACTGACTGCCTTGCCTATTGAATATCGTTATCATTATTGAATATTTTTAATTAGTTTTTTCATGCATATGTAGTGGACAAATTGGTCCTACTTGTTACAGGTTTGACACTTTACTAAAAATGATATTCATTTATAGTATGAGTCCCTGATTATATGTTGCATGTTCTCTTGTTTTGTTTTTTTTGTTTTTTAAAAAGACAAACCATCATATTTTTGGAAAAAAATTGATGGATTTATAGCAAAAAAACAAACAAAAAAACTTTGAATTTATCATCAACAATATTGTTGTTTGATTTAATAATCATTGTTCAACATGTTCAGACTGAGCCAAAAACAAAAAAAACTAAAAAAACAGGATACATTGAATATTCACAAAATGTGTGGGTCTAGGTAAAAAAAAAATTTCCCTGAAAACTATTGAAATGGATTTATAGCGTTTTGGAAAAGAGCTCCTCATACATATATACGACTACAGTCATCAACTACATCGATGTATCGATTTATATTCCTACGATCCTACTGCATCGATCTGTGATCGGCAAATTGGCCTTCCGGACGACATATATCGATCTAACATCGTTTTAAAAGGTAATGAATCGATTGTATCGATACTAGGAAATAGCGCATTGGATTTAAGCACGTTAGACTTTATATGGATGTTTTTTCTTTGCACTTTTAATGATAAAGGCCAGGGGCGGCGCCAGCCGATTTTGCTGGGGCTTCAGCCCCGAATGTTTTGAGTGTAGCCCCGAATGTATTTTGAGAAGTTGACAGACAAATACATTTTCATGTAAATCATAAGTTGCCTTATTTTCATTGTGCTTTGGCTTTGCTGCTGTCTCTGTCTGGTGATTGTTGAAATCTGTCTCACACAGAGACGCACCACGTGAGTGATTTCAGCCTAGAATATCTCCAGGATTTGCGCGCAACAGCGAACAATCTCACAGCAATTCATTTTTTTTTATAAATAACGCAGTCAGCAGCGCCACACAGTCCTCTGTCAGATGAGATGTTGTCACGGTATATGTCAGAATATAAAACTCAGAAAAACTATCTTTCCTGTCGTGTCAGCCGTGTGCTCGAGGCGCACACTCTTCAATATCACGCACTAATGCAATCAATACATCTAGCCTAAATGATCGTTCATGACATTCTTTTAACTATAAGCAACTCAATTTGTCTAGATCTGTAATATTATTTCCTTTGTATAATGAGCTTGTCTTTGTTTTAAATTATGTTGTATTTTTATTGTGAGTGCATGTGAACTGCTGCGCAGTCGTGTGATTTAGTCAGCTTCATTAACATTATTACAATGTATTCCTATTTAACACAAATGTTATTTGCTAATTACAGAAACTATAAGCAAAATTCATAAGTATAAATATATATTTATAAGTTATATATAAGTTATATTTGTATGGTCCTCGAATGTGTTTGAATATTTCACCTGTCAACTGCTTGACAAATAATTTATGCTACTGCCCACTGACATGCTTTTAAAGCTATTGTTATCCAATTTTTTTTGGCCTTCAAACACCTTAAAATGCACATATGTAGGTCCGAGAAATCCAAATTTTCACAGGGGAGCATACCCCCAAACCCCCTATAGGCTACGTCACATTTGAATGCGCATGTCTGTGAGGTAACGTGGGCTGGTGTGGCTACAGTGCCAGGGCTGAATTTTTAAACCAGTCTGCCCCCCGCATAGGCCTACAATATACATTATTCTATGCATCGAATCATGTTATCTAATTACCCTCCCCCAGCCCCTGATGTTTTTAAAACCTAGAAACGCCCCTGATAAAGGCGTTAAACGTTACTCGATTCAGTCTGCCAATCTGTGACGTCGTCGCCATGCGTGACGCGCCAGCAGCAGCGCGACAACAGTCAAGCAGCGCAAAGTCTCTCACCTCAGAAAAACGGACTTTCCTGTTCTCTCAGCTGCTATACTGCAGTAGCACGCACTCTTCAATTGCACGCGCAAATGCGGCGGAGCGCGCTGTATCACTTCACTAAAGTGCAAAAGACATACGAGCATGCAACGTCGTAAATTAGTAAGTTAAGAAATAAAAGTAAAATACCAATAAATTACGTTATTGGTACGTCATGTGTGTTGCTATTTATCAGGAGCAGTTTCATGTTTCTTTACCAGTTCTTCTAAGTATTGTGTATCGCCTAATTGTTGTTTCCATAACAAAATGCCACTTACTGGTTATTTTGTATATTTTTATATGACTGTGGTGGCTCATACCAAGATTGTATTAACAAAAAAAAAGTGTGTGATGATAATAAATGGAGTGGAGGTGGACATTTTAAAGGCAGACTAACAGGTCTTTGAGGGTCAGAATTCTAGCTGATAGACAGGTGTTCAAATACTTATTTGCAGCTGTATCATACAAATACATAATTTAAAAATCATACATTGTGATTTCTGTTTTTGTTTTTGTTTTTTTTTTATTATGTTTCTCACAGTGGACATGCCCCTACGATGACAATTTCAGACCCCTCCATGATTTCTAAGTGGGAGAACTTGGAAAATAGCAGGGTGTTCAAATACTTATTTTCCTCACTGTATATACACACACACACTAAATGTATAGGTTTTGGAGCATCAGATGTAAAATGCCAGGCAGTGCTCATGATGCCAATGTTCTACACCAGTCTGACCTCTCCCAAAGATCCCACCTGCTACCAAAGGTGAGGCTTGTGACAGCTTTACTTTTTAAAGGGAATATTAATTAAATAATACTATGTAATTAATTCTTATTTTTAGGGTGTAAAGAACATCGAGGGACAAGACACTAGGCTTTTAATAGTTGGGGACCCTGCATACCCCCTCCTTGACTGGCTCTTGAAAGGATACATAAATTCTGCACATTTGACCCCTGAACAAGAATATTTTAATGCCTACCTGAGCTCACTACGAGTGGGAGTTGAGAACACGTTCGGGATTTTGAAGTCAAGGTGGAGGGTGCTGCTAAAAAGAAGCGATTTTCACTTCACCTTCACACCAACTGTGATTGCTACCTGCTGTGCACTGCATACATTTTGCCAGGCCGAGAAGGACAATGCCAACAGCAGGTGGTTGGAAGAGGCTTGTGACCTCAATGCTATCTATCCTCAACCTAACCACTCAGTGAATATGGAGTGCAATATGTTCCCTTGTCCATTTTTAACTCCTCTTAAGAAATGTGTGTTTGTCTTTAATGAATATGGGACTCTACAACACAATCAGTGCATGAATGGACAATCAGTGTCACAAGCACAATCAGTGTATGACAGTTAAATTACATCAAAGGAACATAAACATCTTTAACATTTGAAATTCACACTCAAGTGTAAGCCTGCATCATTTAATGTTTTATACAAAATATATATAGTGTAATATGGCTGGAAAGAAAAACCTATCACAATTGTTATGTTGTCCATTTCAATAAAACAATTTCCATAGTGTTAGAATGTCTAGGATAATAAAGTCTTTGGGTAACACTTTACTTGAAGGGGTGTGCATAAGACTGACATGACACCTTCATAATCATGACATGACACATGTCATGAATATGAAGGAGGTTTTATGCATGTTTATGACAACTGTCATTAAGTGTCATTCGCTCAATTATGTCATTTTTAATGCAAAGATGACATTGTTTGAGATGTCTTTGTTATGACAACTTGACATAAACCAATACATCATAACCTGTCATAAATATGTCATCAACATGAACATAGCAGATTAATCATCAAACTTAAGAAACTACTTAGCTTTATGGGTTAACATTACATTATATTTCTGACTATTTTTTTTCCAGTGGTACAAACTGAATTTGTCATTAAAATGTCATTAAGTGTTAATACTCTGTCAAATAATTTTAAAAAAGTGTCATGCATATTTTTCTGGACCTCAACTACAGTGATACGAATTAAATTTTTCATTAAAATGTCATTAAGTGTTAATACTGTCAAATTATTTTATAACTAATACTGGAATATGGGGGGAAAAAAGTGGTCAGAAATATATTCATGACACAGTTATAATGGCCTCATGACAGCCAATGTCAAAACCAATCACATGACAGTTTAATATAATGTTAACCCATAAAGCTAAGTAGTTTCTTAAGTTTGATAATTAATCTGCTATGTTTATGTTTATATGTTTATGACAATTTTATGACAGGTTATGATGTATTGGTTTATTTCAAGATGTCATAACAAAGACATCTCAAACAATGTCATCTTTGCATTAAAAATGTCATAACTGAGCGAATGACACTTAATGACAGTTGTCATAAACATGCATAAAACCTCCTTCATATTCATGACATGTGCCATGTCATGATTATAAAGGTGTCATGTCAGTCTTATGCACACCTTCAGGTAAAGTGTTACCCATCTTCATATGTGACCAATATTCAAACAGATATTTCCACTTCTTTTTTGAAAAGCAGTCTCACGACTTCCTTCCGTAGTCTTGTCAGATTTAGTCCATAAATGAGGGGGTTTAAAATGGGTGGTATGAGTAAGAATTCCAGGGCCATGAAATTACGCAAATCTTGTGGAAAACTCTTTGAACCATAACGAGTGTACAGCACATCAAACAGCAAAGCAACAGCCACATTGAGCAATGCAAGAAGATGTGGTACACATGTTTGTATGAATTTGTGCCTGCCCTCTATTGACTTTCTGCATTTTTCAATCAAGTAAATGTATGAGAAAAATATAAATATTCCATGTCCAAAATATATAAAAATGATTACATACCCAATCAAATTATTTACTGTTGTAGAAAAACAGGAAAGTTTAACCACTGACCAATTTTCACAATATAGCTTTTCAATACTAGAGCCACATAATGTTAGTCTTGATGTTAATACAATTAAAACAGAAATGCAAAAAAATGGAGAAAGCCAGCAGAAAAGGATACATTCAAGAACCCTCTGATCGGTCATTACTGAATGATACTCAAGTGGTCTACATATTGCCACATATCTGTCATATGCCATCACTGTTAATGTTGAAACGTCACACAGAACAGATGAATAAATGACAAATATCTGAATCAAACATCCAGCATAAGAAATCACATGATACTGGGATAATAAATCATACATGAATTTAGGGTAGAATCCACCAGTGCCAAAAACTCCATTTACACACAAATTACAAATAAAGACATACATTGGCTCATGAAACTTCTTATGTGAGATTACAGTGTAAATGATGGTAACATTACACAACACAATTAATGGATAATACATTGCAGTCAATGAAAAAAACACAAATCTTTTCCCCATCGTTTCATTTAGTCCAGAGAGTGTAAACACTAAGTCAATGGATTCATTCTCTAGTGGTGGCTGCATCTGGAATGATATGCAGAGTTGTATGATAGTGATATCATTATGCACATCATGATAAAAATAAGTACATTTGAAATTAAAAGTTAGATCATTTTAAAAATAATCATTCAGATTGTCAGCTATTCAGTCCTATTTCAGACGCAAGCAATGAAATAATTAAAATCTTACCACAATCTCTTTTTGTTAGTTTGACAGTGTTGTGAAAGGTTGATCTGGTGATATATATATATATATATATGGAGACTATTCTCATGCTAATTGTCTTGTTTGTGAACACTTGCAATACTTTTAAAAAGCTCTCTTGAGAATGTTTTTTAATTTTTTTATATGTCTGTCTATACTAGCCTGGGAAAACCCAGACGAACTTCCGGCAAATTTAGATTTGCTCTGCAAGTCAGTCTGGCCAAGAGCCCATTCAAGCCCATTTCCAATCTTTCCAAATCTTGGCACCAATCACAAACGTTGAGGCGGGCTTTACACGATGACGATCGCTCTGATTGGTTTTAGGTCATTCCAATTGTGCCTAGAGGCATTTGAGCAACGTCCGTTGGTGACGCCCCTTTGGAAATGGGATGTGAATGAAGCTTCCCCAGACCCACTCTCAGTTACGACTGAGAAGGGTCTGGTGTCAACCAGGCTATGTCTATACTACACATGTCATTAAAGTAATATGCAAATGAGCAAGTGAGGTACTTAATGCATGTACTGTATGTAAGAGTATACCAATTGTAATAACCTCATTCTATATTTCACATTGTATTTATTTATTTATTTATTTTGTCTGCAACATGTGTCTGTAAATGTATTGTTACGTCTCGGTAACGTATAGTAACCCTCGTTCCCTGAAGGAGGGAACGGAGACGTACGTCGTGACCGGCAATAGGAATCTCGGTAGAGAACCCAATCTACTTCGATTGAAACTAAACGAGCCAATGCACATTGGCGTGCAATCATTTGCATCAGCTGTTCAGCCACGCAGCGCGGGTATATAATGAGCAGGAGGTGCGATTGTACTTCAGTTTTTTGCAGAGGAGCCGAGCCGATGAGCTGGCTGCCCCGGCGGGTCTCAGCAGATGTAGCGATGGGACTTACGTCTCCGTTCCCTCCTTCAGGGAACGAGGGTTACCATACATAACTGAGACTTTTCCTATCAGGCGTACGTCGTGACCGGCAATAGGAATCCCGGCAATAGGCTATAAAATCTAGCGAACGTGTTAGGTGTCACCCACCCCACAGCTCTACAGATATCTGTTAGCGAGGAGCCACGTGCCAGCACCCAGGAGGATGCAACGCTTCTAGTGGTGTGAGCATGCAACCTGAGCGGGCAGGGCACACCTTGTGCTTGGTAAGCCAAGGCGATGGCATCCACTATCCAGTGGGCCATCCTCTGCTTGGTGACAGCCTTTCCCTTCTGCTGGCCTCCGTTACAGACAAAGAGCTGATCTGAGGTCCTGAGACTTTGAGTTCTGTCCACATACAAATGCAGGGCGAGAACAGGACAGAGCAAAGCCAGGGCTGGGTCTGCCTCCTCCAGGGGCAGCACTTGCAGATTCACTACCTGGTCTCTGAAGGGAGTGGTAGGAACCTTGGGCACATAGCCAGGCCCGGGTCTCAGTACAACATGGTCGTACTCTAGGCACAATTCGTTGACCGAAAATGCTTGCACGTCCCCTACCCTCTTGATAGAGGCCAGTGTAATCAGCAGCAAAGTCTTCAAAGAGAGAAGCTTTATGTCTGCTGACTGTAAAGGCTCAAGGGGAGCATCCTGAAGTGCTTGAATCACCAGGGAAGGTCCCAAAAGGGTATGGAGGGGGGTCGAGGAGGGTTTAACTGTCTCGCCCCACTAAGGAACCTGATGACCAGGTCGTGATTTCCTACTGATTTGCCATCTATCTGGTCGTGATATGCGGAAATAGCGGCAGCATGTACTTTGAGAGTGTAGGGAGACAGCCTTTGCTCCAACCTTTGCTGCAAGAAGGAAAGCACGGACCCTATCGAACATCTTCGGGGGTCCTCTCGGCGAAAAGAACACCACTCGACGAACAGGTTCCACTTCAAGGCGTACGCACATTTTGTCGACGGCGCCCGTGCAGAAGTGATGGTGTCAAGTACCTCTGGGGGTAAGTCACCTAGAACCTCTGCGTCTCGTCCAGGGACCAGACATGGAGTTTACAGAGGTCCGGACGCGGGTGTCATAGGGTGCCCCGTCTCTGAGTCAGAAGGTCCTTCCTCAGAGGAATGGGCCAGGGAGGGACTGTCACAAGGAGCATGAGTTCTGGGAACCAGGTCCGGGTGGCCCAATAGGGAGCCACCAGAAGGACCTGCTCCTCGTCCTCCCTGACTTTGCACAGTGTCTGCATAAGTAGGCTCACTGGGGGAAACGCATATTTGCGGAGGCCCCGGGGCCAGCTGTGTGCCAGTGCATCCTTGCCGAGTGTTCCCTCGGTCAGCGAGTAAAACAGCTGGCAGTGGGAGTTCTCTGAGGAGGCAAACAGGTCTACCTGAGCTTCCCTGAACTCTCTTAAGATCAGCTGAACCGCCTGGGGGTGGAGTCGCCATTATCCCGGGAGCACAGGTTGTGACAGCTCATTGGCCACACGGTTGAGCACACCGGGGACATACATGGCTTGAAGCGAACTCAGATGATTTTTTACTCCAGAAGAGGAGATGGCGGGCTAGTTGTGACATGTGATGTGAGCGTAGACCACCTTGTCGGCTGATGTACGCAACGGTCGCAGTGTTGTCCGTACGGCCAAGCACGTCCCTGCCCTGTAGCGGCCTTTTTAAGCGGCTCAGAGCGAGACAAACTGCTAGCGACTTGAGACAGTCGATGTGCCAATGCAGTTGGGGGCCCGTCCACACCCCTGACACTGCATGCCCGATGTACGTGGCACCCCAGCCTTTGGCAGAGGCATCTGTGAACACTACAGTATGCCTGGACACCTGTTCCAAGGGCACTCCTGCCTGCAGGAACGAGGGGCTGACCACAGGCTGAAGGTCTGGCGGCATGCCGGTGTGATTGTCACCCGGTGAGTGCCGTGATGCCACACCCATCTCGGGACTTGGCCGTGAAGCCAGTGCTGAAGCGGTCTCATATGGAGCAGCCCGAGCCGAGTTACCGCTGCTGCTGCTGCCATATGCCCCAGGAGCCTCTGAAAATATTTCAGTGGGACCGCCGTCTTGCCTTTGAATGTGTTCAAGTAGTTCAGCACTAACTGATCGTGTTCCTCTGTGAGAAGCGCTGTCTGTGCGACCGAATCCAACACCATACCGAGAAAAGAGATCCTCTGCACAGGGGAGAGTTTCGCATAACTGATCTCGAGAGTGTACTAGTACGAGTCAGTCGTCGAGATAGTTGAAGATGCGAGCGCTCTGTTCTCTCATGGGAACAAGGGCCCCCTCCGTGACTTTCGTGAAGACACAGGGAAACAGGGACAGCCCGAAGGGCAGGACCTCGTACTGATATGCTCGACCCTCGAACACAAAGCACAGAAATGGCCTGTGTCGAGGAAGAATCGAGACATGAAAGTACGCGTCCTTCAGGTTGATCGCTGCAAACCAATCTCGGCGTCGGTTGCAGTCAAAAATGCGTCTCTGTGTGAGAATTTTGAATGGTAGCTTGTGGAAACTCTGATTAAAAAATTGCAGGTCCAAGATCGGTCGTAACCAACTGCTTCTTGGGTACAATGAAGTAGGGACTGTAGTACCCTGACCTCATATCGGCTGGAGGGACCGGCTCTATCGCGTCCTTCGCGAGTAGGACTGCGATCTCTCCCTGTAAGACATGGGCATCGGCATGGGCATTTTTTTTTTTTTCAGGGGATGATACCCTTGGCGACGAGTAGACTGAGGAGCGTTTCAGTCTGCTGCTGACTGCGGAAAACTGCTGGGCCAGTTCTCAACAGTGTCGCCGAAAAGGCCACCTTGTGAGATGGGAGCATCTAGAAAGCGTACTTTGACGACCTCTTGCACCTCTGCAAGGACAACCAGGTCAGTCGACAAGCGCAGCTCAACCCCGGCTCAGAACTACCCTCGTGCAATAAGAGTGCCTTGGCCTCGCATGCAGGGCAGAGGTGGCCTGCCATAGGCACAGCTACCCCACCATCGAGGATAGTGAGAGAGGTGAAAACTTTTATGCAGAATTTGCATTCGATTTTGCTTCCTAGAGCGCCGGGCGAGTGCTGGGTTGCAATGACAACCCGCGCTGCAGCCCGGCAGCTCAATGGCACACGACACGCTGAGGATCTCTCATTGATCTCCACGGTCTCCTAGACTGTCGAGCAGACCTGCAGCTGTGCTTTTACACACAAGTAGCAGCTGGCCAACAACAGAGATGACTCAAGCTTTCTGGAGAAAGAAAGGTCAATCGGCGTGCTGACGTGGTCATGTTCCCTTCTGAAAACATGAACCACCCACGAACATAGTCTCACATTTTTCCCAGGCATGAGAGACAGTGAACATGGCCATCAGTGAGGACAGGAAACGACTGCATCCAAAAACACACGGGTGGAATGTCATCTTTCAGACTGATCTCATGAAATGGCGTATGTATGACACGCCAATTCGTATCTCCATTTTTGGCGTGCTATCAACACGCATAATCGCTTTTCAGCGTGTTTATCAACGCCGTTGACTTAACGTTACATTACTGTATATATAAATATATATGACCTACCCCAACCCCGTCCCTAAACCTACCCGTCACTGGGGTTAATACCATTTATGAGTCTTCCCCTACCATCCTAGGAACAAAAATATCACTCCCCAGATGTAGATATTCATTTTGCTTCGTTTCGCTTGGACATTTAACGGCGTACACATACACGAGGAATCACTCTGACATTTAACGGCGTAGACATACACGCGGAAGATGACGGTTCGTTTCGGCGTGGACATACACGCGGATAGCTCAAAATGCGTATAGATAACACGCCACTTTCAAGTCAAGTGGCGTGTTATCTATACGCATTTTGAGCTATCCGCGTGTATGTCCACGCCGAAACGAACCGTCATCTTCCGCGTGTATGTCTATCTTTAGCATATGTTTATGCAAAGTCATGATGTCATGTTCATGTCATGCAACTCACACCCATGTAAGCTCTTTCAGGGGAATGCTCTCCTTGGTACTGAAGCACGCAGGGTTGTTTGATCACTCAGTAGATTAAACAGCATCGAAACGCTCGGCTCCGAAGCAAAAAGCTGAAGTGCAATCGCACCTCTGCTCATTATATACCCGCGTTGCGTGGCTGAACAGCTGATGCAAATGACTGCACGCCAATGTGCATTGGCTCGTTTAGTTTCACTAGAGATACAGTACTGTGCAAAAGCCTTAGGCATGTTAATCAGCCTTGTCTTCTTCAACCTGACACCACTGTGACATTTATGGTGTAACGACCCTTTGCGTTTAAATATTAACATGCCTAAGACTTTTGCACAGTACTGTAGATTAGGCTCTCTAGCAAGATTCCTATTGTCGGTCACGGCGTACGTCGAGAGTGACCGACTGATAGACAACATATTTTTATTCTAGAATTTTCATTAGAATCACATGCAAGGCATTTATCATAAGAAGCCAACAATATTATAGCATTGATTTTAAATTATTAAATTAGGTGTCAATATTACAAGCAGTTTAGTAAATCTTTCTCTTTTAATGAACAAAATCTGCTCTCGCAATTTACATATGAACGCAAACAGAGACGATAGAAAAACACATGGAGAGCGTCAGCTTTCGTTTCTGCTCTGATAGCCACAAGACCACAGCCAACACGGTGAGAGCATGTTAGAAATCAGTAATAGTGCTATATGGGGAGGCTGCAGACCTGGAGCCGGTAGATATACGGTCTATACATCGGGCGTATGTCTAAAAATTGACATCCTGTCACTGTCACACAATCATTTATTTATCGCTAGCTATTTTAGTCTGATCGACTTCGGTGGCCAACTAACGTTACTATTACTAATTATATAATGACCAAATACAACCAGAAACAAATCTTCAGTCTTGCTTGTGAAAGGTAATTCCCCGAGACCTGTTTTCAATTGTACGGCGATTTGTACAACCCCAAGCAGCACACGAAGCAGGCATTTTTCTCAATTCCCGTTATGAGAGTTATGGGAAAGTTGCCCTCCGCAATATGGCGACGCCGTTGACGTACGATCCAGCGGCCAATAGGGCGTCTATGTATTTATAATGTCTATGGTATTACGCCCCAGGCAGTTTTACGCCCCTGTTGTTCCTGATGCATCCAGTAGGGGGATATAATGCGAAATAACATCATTAAATCGACGCTCGAAACTTACACATTAATAACCGTCCCGTCCACAGACTTTTTGTTCATTTAAATATAAACTTTACAGTGTAGATCTGCACTACGGATTAAAATATCTCTAGATATTCAGTTGGGCTTCACTCTCTTCACTCAGCCTACAGAAGACTAAAAAATGTATAATACACATAGTTGGATCAGATGACAAGTAATGATATATGACCTACTGTAGAATAGTTATATTCACCGTAGGTTATAAAGGAGACTGAATGAAATATGCTGTTGTGAATTTATATAAAGTTACATTTAGATAGTAACCATATTTAGACCATTAGACATACAGCACCGTATATTCATATGGATCCTCGATGAAATATCTGCTTTACTATTCTCTATTGGTCGTCATACAGCTACAAAACAGTGTCCTACATAGCATTTTATGAAGACAAACACAATTTATCGCTTTTCAAAAATGTCATGGGCCATTTAGAAAAAAGAGAAAATATTGTTGTTCACAATTCTTTATTTATTTATTAGCACCATTTATGAATTATGATGACTCCTGTAGATGATTCCCCTATGGCTTGCCACTCTTCTTTAACTATTTTTCTATCCTCCTGTCAAACTGCTCCTGCTCACTGATAAAAAAAATTAAACATTAAAAAAATGAAAAAGGACATCCATGGTGAATTTGATCTTGGCACTGTGGGTGTGTGTGGGTAATAATCAAACTATTTGAGTGAGTGTGCAGTTGAACTCTTTACTTAGAGAGAGAGATTTACATATATACATACAGTATATGCCTATTATAAATGTGTCTTTTGTGTGTTTGTAAGGACCACCCATTGGCCCAAAGACGGAATCCAACGGCCTGGGCGAAGGCATAATGTGTGTATGTCTTTTCAGCGCTCCAGTGAAGTTCACTTCATTTATTGAAAATTTAGTTTCAATATCACTTTAGCTCTATGCTTAATCTGACTCCAATTTCAAATGATAATCAAATTTAGATCGTGTTTCTTATTAGAAAATAGTCATAAATATTGATTATGAATTAGATCTGTGATTATTCTGAGTATCCCATACTTTCAATTATTCATTCATTAAGGGACCCGATGCCACACAGAGTCACACGCCCCAGGTTTACGTGGATCTCCTGGACACAGCTTCACCAGTCTGATCTTGGTCAGAGGGTGCAGGGTTTGCTAATACCTCTTAAGTCGGTTGCCTACTGCTCACTCATACAAAAAGTGTAGTTTATTTAGCCACTTCCGTACAATTTGCCAAGTCAGTGATAAAAATCAAAAGGTCTTCAGATGACGTGCCTACTGCTCCGTTCATGCATGTGCCTTTAGTTTGACCTATCCTGGACACAGAGCTGCGGTCGCACCAGCCTCCTCATAATCTATAATGATTTCAGAAAACTTCAGAATAAATCAAGATGTAACATTTATTTGTCAGGTAAAATGTATCATGCCAATTACACAAGTAAATGATTAAAAGCTAATTCAGAAATAATAAATACATAACATCAATTACTCAAAGATGACTCTAAAAATAAGCAATGCATTCCTGACAGAGACACACAGTGGTGTGTGAGTGTTTTCCAACGGGAAAACACTGAAACAGCACTGTATGGGGGATGCTCCTGGTTAAAGGGTCCCAAAGACTGCTCTGTCACCTTCCCTTAAATACCCAGACCAGAACAAAAAGGTTGTACCAATATTTTTTTAAGTTTGTTTTGGGTCAATTCCTGTTCCCAAGGGGGTAACGCCTGGTTTCGCAGGAGAGGGGAGATATCTTGAAGAGACAACACCCAAAGAGGAGAACAGAATTCTCCCAAGGTTTCAATCTTTCTCATACTACCAATGACTGCATTGAAATTAAGACCATTTTACCAATCACACTGAGACATTTAAAATGATACCAAACATGAAAAGGAAAAACAATAGATTCACAAGATACATCATATGTGATATATAGAAAATCTCAGTGAACTTTTAGTGACTTGAGGAGGGAGAGGAGGGATGCATATATACACAAGGAGATAAGTTTGGACAAGACAATGTCCTGTGCTCTCGATCTTCTGTCCAGGGTGCATTTTATTGCTTTATTGCTTTATTGCAGGGTGAGTTTTGTCTTAGCAGGAAAATCAGTTAATACATGTTCACACATAGACTTAAAAAAAAAAAAAAAAAAAAAGTTCACATATTTCCAATATCTACTGTAATGTTGCCCCAGAAACCATGTGGAGTATGTTTTAATGTAAGGAGTAAACAGGGTCTTACCAGAAAGGCCTTTTCATGCAAACTAAAGACAGGCAACAAAAGAAAATTAATTTTGAAAGTGAGTAGAGAAGACTAGGGGCAGCTAAACTTGCATATGGTTAGCTAAGTTTGAGCCAGACAGAACATCAACCTGACCGTCAAGAACTTTTTTGTCTCTCGAAATAAATTACGGACCCATCCATTGATATATAGAAATTAATTGATATCTACCTACCCTAGCTTTATCAAGCTATCGTTTATAAATAATAAATGTTGCATCATTGCTAAACAACAATTACTTTAGCAGATTATTTAACAGACCTCAATTTGTGTCGCTGTACAGCCTCCCCCTACTGGACGCATCAGGAACTTCAGAGGCATAAAACTGCCTGGGGTGTATATCTACCGGCTCCAGGTCTGTAGCCTCCCCCTACTCAAAATACAAAAAAACAAAAACAAAGATGTCTCCTAAGACATGTTAGATGCTATAAGAAAACTAGCATAATGGTGACTCACAGTTCTTGCACCAGTGGTTATTTCAAGGTGTATCACAGAAGGTATTTCAATTATGTAATGTATGTTTTAAGGTATAAAAAAATTTGCCTGATGTTCAAAATTCATTTCAAAGTTGTTTATTGATGTGTCACAAATCTGTTTTAAACCTGAAATTAACCTGCAGATATGTATACACAATTCTTTAAATTAAATAATCTAATGTTCATTTATAAATATATTATTGTTCATTGATATAATGAATTATGTTAACAAATTTAACTTTATTGTTCTCAAGTTAATAATGCAAACTGTTGTTTTTTTAAATGTTTAAAAATCATAGAAATATTGTGTCCTTTCTTCTTCAGGTCAATGAAGTAACTCTGCCTGATGCAAAATGGAAAATGGAACATATTTTTACTTGATGTTGTTTGAAAATCTCGGGTACATAAGATATGTTTTCTTCAGTTTAGGATTTATTCTGTACTGTGCAATCATATTATTTAATGTCCTTATTATGCTTGCAATATTTCTGGAAAGGACTTTACACCAGCCCATGTACATTTTGATTTTATGTAACAGCTGGCTTTTTCCCAAGAGCACTGACAGACTTGCTGTCTGATACACACTCAATCTCCCATGAAGCATGTGTCTTACAGACTGTTGTCATTTTCACGTATGCAGCAAATGAATTTACAATATTAATGATAATGGCAATTGACAGATTTGCTGCAATCAGTAAACCTTTACAATACCACAACATACTTACACCAAGGTTTTGGATTGTTTCAGTAGGTATAAACATGGCTTATCCAATGATTGTACTTAGTATTAGTGTCTTTTAAGTACAAAACTGAGAATGTGTGGTAACAAATTGTTTAAGGTGTACTGCCACAACTATGAAGTAGTCAAGCTTTCTTGCGATATAATTAATAATGTTTTAGGCTTGTTTATATTAATCACAACTACTGTCATCTCTTTAAGTTTAATATTATATTCTTATATAAAAATTATTATTGTTCGTCAAAGAAGCTCATCACAGTTCAAGGGCAAAGCTTATCAAACTTGTATTCCATACATAGTGGTCCTTTTGAATTTCTCAATTGCTGTTATTTCTGAGGTCATTTTGAGTCGAGTTGTGACTTTACAGCTTCCTATATGGCTGTCAGTTTTTCTTTCACTGGAGTTCCTTATTATACCACCCATCCTGAACCCCCTTGTTTATGCTTTAAACCTGCCTGATATTCGCAAAAAGATTATTTGTCTTATAAACCCCTCCAAGTAGATTTTTTTCTTTTTTTTTTCTGGTGTAATAAATGTTACACAGAATAATATACAGACTATTATATAATATATATATATATATATATATATATATATATATATATATATATATATATATATATATATATATATATATATATATATATATAGATAGATAGATAGATAGATAGATAGATAGATATATATATAGAGTAACCTTCACACACAATGCTGAGAGGGGTAGCTCTGGAGTTCAAAGTAAATCATTCACCAGGCAGAACTTCACTGGAGCAAAACTTAAAGTTCTTTATTTGTCATAAAGCAGGGTTAAGGGTAAAAGGGAGAAAACTTTAACTTAGGTACTTCTTCTTTCTCAGGTAGCTCCTTTTTGCATCAATTTACTTCTGAAAAAGAGGCAGAAGAGGTGTAGGATTAGTTAAGGAGATTCACTTTACTCACGCCGTCAATTAAGCCTCTACACTGTAAAAAAAAATATGCCTCTCCAACATAAAAATTTCTAGTGACCCGTTGCACCTAAAATTTTTAGTTGGCCCAATTTAAGTTGCGGAAACCAACTTTTTTGTGTTGTGCTGACTACCCCTGCATGTAGACTGAACTTGAAATAGAATGTTGTGTCAATTAAATATTTTCTGTTTACTAAACATAGCTTGTTGGGCCAACAAGCAGACTCAAATTGAAATAAAATGTTGTATTAATTAAATATTTCATGTTGGCCAAAAAGTCTATTTTTCCTAAATGTTGGTCAAAAAAGTCTATTTTTCATTATTTCAAATAAATTAGACACTATGCTCTGATAAAGTACATTTTATGTATTTATTTAAAAACAAATATATGCTTCACAAAATGAAACTCCGTAAAACATGACAACGGCTTTGCCTGTAAACATTTGAAAATTTGAGTCTGTTAGTCTAAGACTAGGTGCAATTACATTACATGTAAAACTCTTAAACATTTTTTAAACATTCTGCAAATATCAAATATCTGCTTTACAAAATGAAACTCAGTAAAACATGACAACGGCTTTGCCTGTAAACATTTGAAAATTTGAGTCTGTTAGTCTAAGACTAAGTGCAATTACATTACATGTAAAACTCTTAAACATTTTTTAAACATTCTGCAAATATCTGCTTTACAAAATGAAACTCAGTAAAACATGACAACGGCTTTGCCTGTAAACATTTTAAAATTTTAGTCTGTTAGTCTAAGACTAGGTGCAATTACATTACATGTAAAACTCTTAAACATTTTTAAAACATTTTACATTACATGTAAAACTCTATCACTCTTAGTCAATATCTGTACTGGAAAAACAAATATCTGCTTTACAAAATGAAACTCAGTAAAACATGACAACGGCTTTGCCTGTAAACATTTGAAAATTTTTGTCTGTTAAAATTAAATTTAAGTGCAATTACATTACATGTACAAAAAAAAAAAAAAAAAAAAAAAAAACAGTACTGCCCACTACTTTCAGGTTACAATGGTCACTATTCAAATCAACAGTTCTATTGGCCAAAAAAAAAAAATCTCTGCTTTAAAAATGAAACATTCTGATATTTCTCAGGGATGACTGCTTTACAAATCAAATATCAGCATAAACTCAGATATTGTTGAAACAAACTTAGACATTCTCTCTGAAATTCAAATTCCTCACAAATAAACTGCGTGGGGAAAAAAAGTAATCAAGTTCCAGAGCAGTTACAAAAATTCAACAAAAAAAAAAGTCACTGGTATTAACAGAAACTTTTGCATGAAACCTTTGATACCTCAAAATACCTAAATGACTGACAATTAACATGTAATGACCATTACACCTGTAATAACTTGTTTTTCAAGGACTGTATCCTTGCTGTGCACTCTTTTCCCATTTTTAAGATAATCTTCTGGACTGCCTCGAATGTGTACCTTAAGTCCTTAGGGTACTCCATATTTACAGCATAAAGCAGACCAAAGAGCATCATGAGGGCATTTGTGAAGTCTCCAAGATTGTCCATGACAACTTCCTCCTCCAGTACTACAGCCACATTGACCACTGTGGGATATGGTCCTGAGTTGGTAGAACTTTCAGTCACTTCCAGGATCCCCATTTTCATGGCCTTTGTGTGTGGCCCCAGTGCCTCAGTATCCTGTGAAACACAATAAATGACAGTGTCAGACTGAAAGCATAATGTCTTATGCAATCATTACTGCATCTCAAACAGTAATACTATAAAGATATTCAAATTAATTACCTTAATAGTCTTTGAAATTGAAGCTGGCTCTCTCAAGTACAGGGGAAGACCACGAAGAACAGCAGACCTTCTATAAGTAGTTAGATCTGTGGTCTGCCAAAAAGACAGGTCATCAATAAGACATTATTAAGTCACCTAATTCACAAAGAGGTTACACATCTACTCTACCAACAGTTTAGGATCACCTACTCCTTTCACCATTGGGCTTCATTATAACCAACTTCATGAAATAGTTACCTGAAATACATTAAGATTACAATCTGCGAGGGATAATCAGCTAACAAGTGCAGCAAGTATGTAGATCCCTTAAAGGACAATTCCAGTGAAAAATGAACCTAGGGGTAATTAACACATGGTTACCGAGTCGATCGTTCCCTGGGATGCGTTTTCATGATAATCGAATGTTAAGAGTTTTATCTCTAAAAACAGATTAGTTCATAACACTAGTATATGGGGCAGAGAGTAAGTAAAAGTAAATCGCTAGTTAATACCACTAACAAGGCTCAAAATGGCCTCACACTAAAACGGTAGCATAATGAGGGTCCCTACATGCAAACCGAAGCATTGAGAGCGTTGTAAGTGTACAGACAGTTTAATAAGAAGATACTTTATAAAGACAGTACATTACGCATTTACAGGCAGCAGGCATCTTGGAAACAGTCTCGATTAATCGAGTCACGAACGCCGTGCTACGTGAGCTGGT
Organism: Leuciscus idus; assembly: GCA_021554675.1. NCBI lineage: Eukaryota > Metazoa > Chordata > Actinopteri > Cypriniformes > Leuciscidae > Leuciscus > Leuciscus idus. Next base: position 32,982,246 of record CM038630.1, read on the forward strand.
CGATAGGAATTACGTTTGTGAAATCTAACGTAGCACGGCATTCGTGGTTCGACTAGTCGAGACTGTTTTCCAAGATGGATCCTGCATGTAAACGCGTAATGTACTGTCTTTATAAAGTATCTTCTTATTAAACTGTCTGTACACTTACAAAGTTCTCAATGCTTCGGTTTGCATGTAGGGACCCTCATTATGTTACCGTGTTAGTGTGAGGCTATTTTGAGCCTTGTTAGTGGTATTAACTAGCGATTTACTTTTACTTACTCTGTGCCCCATATACTAGTGTTATGAACTAATCTGTTTTTAGAGATAAAACTCTTTACATTCGATTATCATGAAAACGCATCCCAGGGAACGATCGACTCGGTAACCATGTGTTAATTACCCCTAGGTTCATTTTTCACCGGAATTGTCCTTAAGACTGTTGGAATAACATTCCCAGAGTCTACTTAGGTTAGATACTGAGAGTGGTTTTCTAACAGCACCTAAAATAGATCTCAAACATGCTGTGCACTTGTTGGCTGTTTTTTGTTTAGTCATATTGACCAAAAGCATGTCAGGTGACTTTCATGAGGCTGGTCAAGATGAACCAATGGTGAAATTAGTCAATTTTGCACAGTAGTGTATGTAGGTGCTGGTCAAACGGAGCTATATGATAGGAGAAAAACAGCTTAATACTACACCAAAATATTTCTGTGTAATGCATACATGTTGATCACAAGGTCTTAATCAGGGAAGTTGACTGCTTTGCCCGTTTTGTTATCCATACCAATTGAAACAATAAAATAGCACCATAATCAAAGTCTCACCGAGGTTCCATGTATACCCCATGTAAATAAGATAACATAAACAATACGTGTGACATCCCACAAACAAAAAATAAGCCATCATCTCTGAACACCATTTATGGCATCCATTATATGATGTATTTGTGGGATTTGTACATGTATTGTAGATCATCAACATCAAGTATACATGGAATCTTTTTGACACATTCTGAAAATATAATGTAATTCTATTGCTCACATAATGAGCAATGGATAAATGTCACAAGACAAAGTATCAACTCAACTGACAGAGACCTTGAAATTAAAATGTTGAGTTTTGCAGTTAAGTTTTTGTGGAGCAGTGAGCTGTTGGGAGTTTCTTCTCTTAAACAGGTATCAGTAAATTATGTTACACTGTTTAACACTGTTATATTTTATACAAAGAAATGATTAACATACCTGGGCATCCAGTTTCTCCAGAAGTTCATCCAAGTTGTTCCACCTTCCCTGTCTTGCTTTGGCTCTGTACATCTTCAGCAACCCCTGGGTGTGATTGTCCAGCGATGTCAGGAATGTTGACTTCAGGTCAATACGGTTGATGCGGAAGAATTCAGCACAAACCTGTGGGTAATGAAAGATTCAGAAGCAAACAAGTAAAAGCAAAGCAAATTATTTCAAGACATTCAATTCCAATGGTGACAGAGGAAAAAAAATGACTTACCTCCTCCTCAAAAAACAGTCCTGGCCATCTTTGCTTGATTGTTGACACCAGCGGCTGATCCTGCACAATTTCCTTTCTCCTCAAGGAAAATGTTGTCTCCATCTTTGCATTCAAAACGGTCAAGCTCAAATTTCTCTTTTTCACTTCTTCCTCCATCAATGACCTTTCCTTCTCCAATTCTTCTTCATCCAAACCAACAGGATGGTCGGGAAGAAAGTTAAGTTCAGACCTTCTGGGTCTCTTGAGAGATCCTCGAGATGAACCTTGTCTAGAGTGGGTATTCACAACCATCTCACTGCATCCTGCATTGCGGAGTTTCTGACGATAATTAGCCATTTTAAACTTCAGGCTAATTTTCCATGCTTCACATCCTGTCGTGTCAGATCCTGGGTCTTTGAGACTGGGGTGTTTTTCTACCAAAGCAGATGCAACCTTCTCTATTTCAGAGTCTTTTGGGTAGGCTTTGTAAGAGTACACAGTTTCAGCCAATTTGTCCAAGATATTCATTTTCATGTCTCTTGGAACAATCAGGGCTGTTCCATTTTCTTGAAGATCCTCATTAGCTTTTTTCAGCCTCAACTCCACATCATATGAAAATGAAGGCACTGGAAACATGCTTGGCCACTGCTCAAATCTAGATGTAGAGAGAGGAGAAACTGAATGGGGTGAGGAAGCTGATGACTGAGTGGATGTCATGCTTGCTGTATCCACAGTGAAATCTGAAAGGTGAGTATTGTCCACCACTGGGCTTAAAACTACTTCCCAGTGGATCCTCAAAGTAGCCTTGTCTTTTGGAAGCTCTGTGATGTCATGTAAAGTACAAAGTTCATTGTTGAAGTCAGGGTCTTCATACTGGATAACAAAACTTCCCATTATCTGCATTTTTTCACAGAGAACTGCAGAGAGTTCTTCAATTGACGATGGTGTGGGTATTGATAACTTCCTGATGTTGTCAGGTGAGAGAATGACTCGAAGTAACATTGTTTCCTGGGAAAGAAAATTAAGAGATTACATTTTAGCAAAGTAAAAATCTCTTAGCAGACACCATACTCTTTCCACCTACATTGTATGATGCCAGAGGGTAGAAATCAATGAGATCTTGTGGGCTGACAATGGCTACATTGCAGTAAGTACTTCCAACAATTTCATATGCTCTAAAATGTTCAAAGTACCATGAAGACAGTTGTTCCACTATGAATGAGACCTCTGTGCCAACAACCAGAATACTGTGAATTCGACCAAACTCTGGAAAGCCATCACTTAGTCCAACTGGTAGAATCATTCCTTTACTATACAAAGTCCCAAACAATGTTGCATTTGTTGCCAGGGACAAGGAACTCAGATTTGGATATTTGTTTTCAACAGCTGTCCGCAGCCGCGGTTCAACAGCTGACAATTTGACCACTTTCAATTTTTCAACATGCAATGGTGCTTTGAAGAAATTTTGAGCGTCCAAAGCAAAAGCAATCATTGATTGATGCCTACTTGCCAACGTTTTGAGGGGATTTTTGAAATTGCGGGTGTCGTGCACCACCCTCTTGAAGAAGCTATGCTTCGCTTCATACCGCATTGTCCACAGATCAGTCAAAGGGCCAAAACAGCGGATCAAGTTCGGATAATGCTCAAGGTAATGATGTTTAGGTAGCAACCTTTCATTGGGAAAAACATCAGTGAACAACTGGCGATGATCAGAAATTTTACTCTCTAGATAACAGAGAGATTCTTCTGATAGCTTTGAACTAACCACTAATTCCACAATGTCTTTTAAGTCCATTAAAAGTTGCCATGCTTTTTCATCCTCAGGCACCATACCACCTACCATGAGAGGGAGCAGTCTAATTAAGGCCCAATTTTCATGTGCATTTCCTCCAACTGTTTTTTTCAAGTGAAAGGTCTTTGGAATTCTTTGAGGGCGATTCACTCTATCTGAATATGAATATTGAAATGACTGGATAATGCTATTGAGCTGATCAAATGTAAAGTACTTGGCACCAATCAATTTCTGCAGACACAGAGCCAATTCCCTAGGTATTACCCCTTCAAACAGATCGTGTAAAACATCTGGAGGAAAACCAGTGATGACATGAAAGAAGGATAGGTGTTTCTGAAGAACACATTCAGCTTTCACACCATGCACATTTGTTACAAACTCATTGCTCTTCAACTCAGCAATGCATTGATCATGTTGCTCATGACTTCTGAGTGGAAAGAGTCCCTGCCTAACTTCTGTGGTCTGAATGTCTTTCAAAGATGCTAAGCAAAATCTGCAGAATTTTTCAACACGAAAACTTTCCTGAAAACCTGCAAGTCCATGCGCACCAAGATTGTCTGCAGACACATTAAGCACAGTTCCCCTGACATTCTCACCTATCTGTTCAACATACAAGCCTTCCTGCTCTAGGCTCCTCAAGTCACATAAAAGTGGTTCAAAAAATGATTCATAACCATACACTCTCACTTCAGAACTTTTCCCAAGCAGTGCCAATTGGATAGAGTGGAGACTCGATCTGTACTGTGATTCCCAATTCAAAATGACCCAATAGACTGCTGTAATTTTATGCTTCTTTCTAGAAGTTCCCAATGGATTGGCAATTTCAAAATCATCAATATAAAACCCAAGTGAAAGTCTGAAATCTTGACCATTAACAAGTTTGTTAACTTTGAAATACTGACCATCAAAAGGTGAGGTGTACAATCCTGGTGTACCCTCCTTTATGGGAAATGTCTTCTCAAGAACGTCAGGTCTCTCCAACAAAGACTTCAAAGTCTTCAAAAGAGGAACATAAACAAATGAGTGATTTTGTACCCTATTGAACACATATTCAACAGGTTCAATTATGCCAAAATTGTTTTTGAAGTAGATGTTTCGCTTGTGATTAGTTGAAAGGGGACCTTTGTCAGTGGTGGCACTCAGAAACGGGTTTGTTTTTTGTAATGTGTCAGCAATGTCAGCAACAATAGACTCATTAACATTGCAGTTGTGCTTTAGCAGAATATTCTGAATTGCACACAGTGTATTTGAGTTAGCAATTGACAGAATGTCATTTACATTATCAATAATCTGTTGAGAGGCACTTTGGGACACATGCAACTGTGACTGCATACACAAGAATAAGGCAGCAAGTTTGTGTTCAAGTACTGGCTCACATTCCTCAAGGTTCGAATCTGAAATATGAGAATCTGCCTGAATGTCATCAGCTTGATCTGATGGACTTTGTGAAACTGAGACTGTGTCAAACTCATTGCCTGTACTGCCTACTGTACAAACAGATGTGCAAAGGTCATTCAAAGTTTGTTTTCTGTGTTTCTTGGACTTGTGAGCTCTGAAAGTTGTGTTGTTGTTGCTGCTAAAATCACAGTTGGAGAATGGACAATGAACTCGCTCATGGTTTTGCAAATGTCTTCCTAAATGTTTCAGAAATTGAGTAAGTGAGCAAATATCCGAGAATTCACATAATTCACACCTAAAACTGGCATGGTCAGTGTCTGTCTGAGTGGGCCTGTCTATTTTAGGATGTGCTCTCCATAAATGGGTTTTTAAGGCCCCTGTTGTTGTAAAAATACAAACACAGTCTGGATAAATGCAGGGAAAAGAACCTTTACCTGCTTGCCAATGATGAAGCCTGTAGTGCTTAAGCAGGATGTCTTGCTGCAGATGTGAAAATTTACAATAGCGGCACTGCATTTAGCTTTAAGCCTGAAAAAAATACCTGAAATACAAACAAAGACAAATGCATAAATAACTATGCACAAAATAGTTCTATACACAAAACAACCATACTTCAGTATTTTTTTTAGGGTTTTCTTAAACCTAACAATGGCGCATTAGCCATCATGCCTCTTCTAGGCTAAGTATAGCTGGGTACCAGGCTAACGGGGTTTGGTGAGGCAAACTGATAACGTTAAACAGCTTACAACTCTGGTAGCAGCTATTCGTTTTCGTGTTAGCACAACTGTTTAAAAAAAAAAAAAATGATCGGACTGAAATGTTATTTCACTCTTGCAAAAGGAGGCTTTGTGCAAAGTACTAGCTGCTAACACGAAGGCGCACGTGCTTTGAATGCCAACTAACTGTTAGAACTAGCCTAAATGATCAGTCACTCTGTGATAGCAAAAGCACTAGTTGTCAAGACTAGCTGTCTGTTGCAGTCAATTATTATACATATCATAAGCCAGAATGCAAATGGAATTTGAAAATATTGACCATTAAAAATATGAACTCTGGTAACGTTAGCAGCTATTCGTTTTCGTGTTAGCACAACTGTTTAAAAAAAAAAAAAATGATCGGACTGAAATGTTATTTCACTCTTGCAAAAGGAGGCTTTGTGCAAAGTACTAGCTGCTAACACGAAGGCGCACGTGCTTTGAATGCCAACGAACTGTTAGAACTAGCCTAAATGATCAGTCACTCTGTGATAGCAAAAGCACTAACTTAGTTGTCAAGACTAGCTGTCTGTTGCAGTCAATTATTATACATATCATAAGCCAGAATGCAAATGGAATTTGAAAATATTGACCATTAAAAATATTAAACGGGAACATGCCATGCTTAACCGTTAGGATCAACGTTAAAACCACATGACAGTTGGAAAAGAATGCTAAGCTTTATGCGTTAAAAATTGGATTTTCCAGCACTGCTAATCACTGTAGGTACTCACAATAAAGCTATTTCAAACTTTGTTGAAAGACAATAGATATATTCGTAACCTAAATTTGCTCATTACCTCGCAGCACAAAGACAGGGAACTAACTTTGAAGCACTCACCACTTCAATGTCGTGACTCGTGGCGGGGGAAATTCCATGAGCCTGGTAGAACTCCTTTGCGCATGCTCAGACGATTGACGCTGTTCCCTCTTGCTCGGCCAACATAATATTTTTTGTGCAACGTTAAAAGTTCTGTGAACACGATTATTTATTTTCTCTTGATGAACATTTTGTAGTACAGTCATGGAAATCATGCAATCATTGACCAAACATATTTTTCTTTTTTGACACAACCATTATGTTGAGCCAACATGTATTTCCTCATTTGTACAACTTTTTGCATCAATATTTTTTTACAGTGTATCTTCAAGAGGGTAGTTGGGCTGGCTGGGCTTGAATGCATCCAACACTGTGTCTGTCCTCTTCCCCTGCTTCTCTTCCTACTGTCTTCTTCTTCTCCTTCTTCTTTCCAATTTTACGGCGGTTGGCATCCAGCTTTTTGGTGCATTACCGCCCCCCTCTGCTCCGGAATATGGATCAGATAATAGATTTTATAATACAACTTTGTCCCTTCTCTTTCCTACACTTACATAACACTTATTCCCCTCAAATAAACACTCACACACAAAACACACTTTAATTATCAATTAAATCCTATTGAAAAGTCCCGCCTCCCTTAAAAATAACATCAATATTCTACTCTGAGTCCCATTTACTGCGCTTAATAACCCTTTTAATGTAATCTCCTGCACCCCAATCTGCCTCAACTTATTCTTCATTACCTGCCTCTGCATTTCATATCTCTTACAACTCATAATTATATGCTCCACTGACTCCTCTTCTCGACAACCCTCACACAACCCTGTCTGGCTCTTCCTACTGTGGCTTCTTTGTTCACTTTTATGTGATTACTAATTGGGCCCAACAGCCTGCAGCTGAGGCTGCCTGTCAGAGGGGAATGTTGCACACCTGTGTTAGAGCTGTCCTTGGTCCTGAACACCACTGTTTCACCCAGACCTTGTGCCCTCTGATGGTGCTCTCCATGGTGCTGCAGGTGACTGTGCTGCATTGTGATGGACTGTTTCCTTCTGGCCACCACATACCCCCTTTTCCAGCTCCAAACTCCTATTTGGAGCGCACGCCCAAGAGCAGTCATGCCTCCTGGACATGGCATCAGCATTCGCATGAGAACTCCCAGCCCGGTGTTCTACTTTAAACTGGAAGTCCTGCAACTGAAGAAACCAGCGAGTGATTCTTGCATTTTTCCCTTTGTTTTGAGACATCCATTTTAGGGGAGCATGATCAGTTATTAAAACAAATTTTCGACCCAACAGGTAATACCTAAATTTTTCAACAGCCCATTTTACAGCAAGACACTCCTTTTCAATTGTGGCATAATTCTTCTCATGGGGCAGCAACTTACGGCTAATAAACATGACGGGGTGTTCCATGCCATCCTGCAACTGAGATGGTACTGCTCCAACCCCTACTCCAGAGGCATCTGTCTGTAGAACAAACGGTCTGTTGAAGTTTGGGGCTTGTAGGACTGGTTCACAACAGAGAGACTGCTTGAGTTCGATGAAGGCCCGTTCTGCTTCTTTGGTCCAGCTCACCTGGTTTGGGAGGTACTTGCGGGTCAATTCAGTTAGGGGGGCTGCTTTTGTGGTGAAGCCAGGTATGAATATTCGGTAGTAACCAAGTAGCCCAAGGAAGGTTCTTACCTGTTTCTTGGTTTGAGGTCGGGGCCAGGTAAGTATGGTGTCAATTTTCTTAGGTTGGGGTTTCACATTTCCTCTCCCAACAGTGTACCCTAGATAGTTGGCCTCCTCTTGGGCGAGTGAACACTTGCCTGGATTTGCTGTAAGAGCCGCTGACCGTAATGCTTGTAATACAGCCTCTAGATGGTGAAGATGCTCCTCCCAACTCCTGTCATGGATAACAATGTCGTCGAGGTATGCAGCAGCATATTGCTGGTGGGGACGGAGGACTCTATCCATGAGTCTTTGAAACGTGGCTGGTGCCCCGTGGACCCCAAAAGGAAGAACCCGGTATTGAAAGGTCCCCTCAGGAGTGGAGAAGGCGGTTTTTGGTTTGGCTTGGGGGGTTAGAGGTACTTGCCAGTACCCTTTGGTCAAGTCAAGGGTTGTGATAAAACGTGCAGGGCCCAGTCGCTCGATTAACTCATCTATCCTTGGCATAGGGTAGGTATCAAACTGGGAAACTTCATTCAGTTTTCTGTAGTCATTACAGAATCGTGTACTCCCATCTGGTTTTGGTACGAGGACGATAGGACTTGACCACGTACCTTGGGACTCCTCTATAACACCTAGGTCAAGCATTTTCTTTACCTCGGTCCGGATGGCTTCCCTTTTTGCTTCTGGGATCCTGTAGGGTCGAAGCCTAACTACCTTCCCTGGTTCAGTTACTATATCATGGGCTATAAGGGAGGTCCGTCCAGGCAGATCCGAGAAGACGTCATGGTTTCGCCACACGAGTTCACGTAGCTCCTGCTTTTGCCTAGGGGAGAGCTGGTTACCCATCTTTACCTGTGGGGTTATAGGAGAAGTGACACTGGCTGTGAGCACATTGCTTGTAGGCGCGATAGGTTCATGCCACATTTTCAGAAGGTTTATATGGTAGATTTGCTGGCCTTTCCTTCGGCCAGGTTGGCGTACTCTGTAGTTGACCGGGCCCACCCGCTCTACAATCTCATAGGGTCCCTGCCACTTGGCCAGGAACTTGCACTCGTTGGATGGTACTAGTACCTTTTCTCCGGGGTGAAAATCTCTTATCTTGGCTCCCCTGTTGTATATTTTGGCCTGTTGTTGTTGGGCCTGTTGCATGTGTTCCCTTACTATCGGCCAGATCCTTGCCATTCGGTCGTGCATCTGTTCAACATGCTCAATGACGGTGCGGTGTGGTGATGGCTGCTGTTCCCAACTCTCTTTAGCGAGGTCCAGAATCCCTCGAGGTCGTCGCCCGTAGATGAGTTCAAAGGGCGAGAAACCAGTGGAGCTTTGTGGGACTTCTCGAATAGAGAACAAGACATATGGTAACAGGTGATCCCAATTTTTGCCATCAATGTCAATCACTTTCTTTAACATTTGTTGAAGGGTTTTGTTAAACCTCTCTACCAGCCCATCAGTCTGGGGGTGGTATATGGAGGTTTTGATTTGTTTTACCTTCAATTGCCGGCAGGTCTCTTTCATAACCGTAGACATGAAGCATGAACCTTGGTCAGTAAGGATCTCGTCTGCGATCCCCACCCAGCTGAAGAGTTGGACCAGTTCTCTGGCGACGGCCTTTGAGGTGGCTGATCGGAGAGATATGGCCTCTGGGAATCGGGTGGCATAGTCAAGGATGACTAGAAGGTATCGGTGTCCACGGTTCGATTTTGGCAGCGGTCCCACAATGTCCAGTGCAATCCTGCTGAAAGGGGTCTCCATGATTGGTAGAGGAATAAGGGGGTTTCGGTAGGTTACCTTGGGGCTGTTGAGTTGACATTCAGAACAGTGACGACAATATTCTTCTACCGCCTTTTTGACCCCGGGCCAATAGAAACGTGTGAGGATCCTTTCATAGGTCTTCTCTGTCCCCAAATGGCCCCCCAGCAGGTGAGTGTGGGCGAGATATAACACTTTAGTGGTGTATGGCTTGGGGACCAACAACTGATTTATAATTTCACCCCTTCGCTGATCCACTCTATACAACAATCTGTTTTGATCATAAAATGTGGATAAGTGAGTCTACTCACCCCAACTTGTGGCTGGCCCTCAATCACCTGGGCATTCCCCCATGCTTGGCTCAGTACCGGGTCTTGCAGTTGAGCGGTGCCGAACCGTCCCAGCCTTTCTCCCTGGAGGATTTCTGCCGGGGGAAATTCAGAAAATACTTCATGGGATTCTATATCGTCACGAATCTGTACACCTTCAGGGTCTTCTGAAGCAGTGGCAGTGGAATCAGAGTGATGTTCCTCACCTCTATCACCATTGTGGGGCTCTTCAGGGCTGGTTACATCTGCATCTGTGGTCCCTGCATTGGTTAGAAAAACGCAGTGACTGGATAGACGGTCTCTTCTTCTGCGCCGAGTAGGTTTCCTCCCCTCTGTAGCTCGGTTTGTCCAGTAGGCAGAAAAGGCTTGACAGTCTCGGCCCACGAGGACAGGGACTGGAAGGTGATCGACGACCCCTGCTTGTACTCGGAACTGCCCCCGTGGGGTGACCATGCTTAATTCTGCAGTGGGGTAGTTTCTGGGGTCCTCATGAATACAGGAAACGGAGATCTCTTTTCCCATGATAGGCCCTGCAAATTCTGGCCGGACTAGTGTTACCATACTGCCTGAGTCTATAAGTGCTTCTGTGTCTTTGCCCCCAATCTTAACAGGGACTTTAGGAGCGGCCGTCCCCTCATGAGCCCAACAGGTGGTAAGAAAATGGCATGGGAACCTGGATTCCGAGGTACTGGCGGTGGGCATCGGCTCCTCTCGGCCTGGGCAATCCCGGGCCAGGTGTCCCTCCCTCCCACACGTAAAGCATCGGAATGGAGCAGGATTTCGTAGAGGCCTTTCATCTTTCCAGTTTCCTTGGGCTTTTAGGGGTCCTGGTTGGACCGCTTCGGGGTGCTTCCTAGGAGGTTCTCGCTCTTGTCTCGGTCTCCAAGAGAGGTTTTTGAGTACTTCAGGTTTCATCAAGCTCACAGTCACCTGGTGGTTTTCTAGGAGTGCAATCAAGGCATCTACACTTGGTGGTCCCTGTTGAGCCACATCTTTTTTTTGCATCTGTAGGCAGGCCACGTGTGCACCGATCAATCACTACTCTTTCTACCGTAGGTGGCCCATCTCCTTTGTCAAGCCAGCTTCTTACCATGCGGGTTAACGTGGTTACTTGGGCCCGCGCTGGAAGTGTTGGGCGGTATTCCCAGCTATGGACACGCTGGGCCTTGGCAGGCAGGCTGAGCCCATATTGGGCCAGGATTGACCTCTTGACCACTTTATAGTTTGTTGCCTCATGAATGGTGAGGTCACGGCAGGCCTTCTGGGCTTCCCCAGTTAGCAGAGGGAGTATCAGGTTCGCCCAGTCTGCCCTGGGCCATCTCTCTCTTTGGGCAGTTTTTTCAAAAAGGTCGAGATAGGTTTCAACATCATCTTCTATAGTCATTTTGGTCAGATAATATTGGGGCCTCCTACCGTGTGCCTCAGTCCTTCGGCAGAGCTCGGTGACTGCTGCATTCAGGGTCGTTTGGGCCTGCAGAATGGCGGTCAGGGCTTCCTCCATTTTCTTAGTGTTTCTCTTCACTGTCTGAATCCCAGGCGAGGCTTAACTCATGCCCGCATTCTCCACCATATGTAACCTTCACACACAATGCTGAGAGGGTTAGCTCTGGAGTTCAAAGTAAATCATTCACCAGGCAGAACTTCACTGGAGCAAAACTTAAAGTTCTTTATTTGTCAAAAAGCAGGGTTAAAGGTAAAAGGGAGAAAACTTTAACTTAGGTACTTCTTCTTTCTCAGGTAGCTCCTTTTTGCATCAATTTACTTCTGAAAAAGAGGCAGAAGAGGTGTAGGATTAGTTAAGGAGATTCACTTTACTCACGCCGTCAATTAAGCCTCCATCTTCAAGAGTGTAGTTGGGCTGGCTGGGCTTGAATGCATCCAACACTGTGTCTGTCCTCTTCCCCTGCTTCTCTTCCTACTGTGGCTTCTTTGTTCACTTTTATGTGATTACTAATTGGGCCCAACAGCCTGCAGCTGAGGCTGCCTGTCAGAGGGGAATGCTGCACACCTGTGTTACAGCTGTCCTTGGTCCTGAACACCACTGTTTCACCCAGACCTTGTGCCCTCTGATGGTGCTCTCCATGGTGCTGCAGGTGACTGTGCTGCATTGTGATGGACTGTGATTGACATATATATATATATATATATATGAAGAGTTCAGATGCCAAAGCATCTAAGTGCCATCTGAAAATTTCTTCTAGAATGGTATTTTTTCTCAAAATTCACTCAAATTTCTCAAAAGACTCTTGAGTGTTCATTTAACACTCATATTTTAACACTGAGTCTGGAGCCATATAAACTCCCAGAAGAGTTCATTTACAAATAGTAAAAGCAATGTTATTCATTAAAATGATTCAAACAATATCAAGAAAGTAATGAAGAGTGAAGAAAGAGAGAGAGAAGAAAAGAGAATGGCAAGATTACAATCAGTAAACCACGACCTACGAGAAACATCAGAGAATCAGGGTCACCTTGAAGGGGCACAATAACTTAGGAACGCATCTAAAGGCTGCGGACAGGTACTTGCATTGACTTTGGTTGCTGAACAAGTCCAGATGCAGGAGCTTCTTGAGATTCTTGATGATTTTGCCAGGAGTGCGCTGAAGCGTTCGTTTGGGTTCTTGGGGTGGTCCACGTTGAATCCAAAGAAGTTAACTTGACGATGAAGTTGCCAGAAGAAGACAGGAGAATGTTGTCTCAAAGAGATTGAGCAAAGATCTGACCTAATCAGATACTCTTAAAGGTCCTATCAGTTCACACCCATTTGTTGAGGTGACCAATCTACGATGACCAGGAGAAAGTCTTTGTTCCATCTTATCTCCATTTGCATGTCCATGCTGGCATGGAGAATTTGTGCAGTCTTTACACAAAAGTATGAAACAAATATTTATGATGCAATTTATCAAAACTTGTTATACACCATTGATTATAAAATCAAAAGGGGATTATTTTGATACTAAGAAAGAGGGGATTTGAAGGCATTAAAGCAGTGATACATCATCTTTGGATATCAACATTGGAAGTTACTCTAACATAACTAAAGAATCATAAATAGGCTAATAAAACATAGGGACATGCATAAAACACAGGAGAAATACTATAAACATTTGGGAAAAGTTTGTGGGTAAGAATGGAGTAAATGTCCTTTGTGTATTTGAGTTTGTCTCTATAGTCTTTAACCAAATGGCTAGTGTCTCCTGTGCTGTCTTTGAGGTTTGTAGACACAGTCTCTTTCTGAGATTGTTCAGTGGAGCCGAGGTGATAACAGCCTTTGAAGATAACTGGTTTTAGGGCCGATGACAACAGGGGAGAGGGGGAAGGTTTTCTGATGTCTAGGTCATTTTGATTAAGGCCATTCATTACATTAGTTTTGATCGATTCACTTCCGTTGCAAAGATCATTAGTTATTAACTTAGGGGCCGCTTACACAACACCGTTCTAACAGAAAACGTGCTCCGGCCCGCTCATTCGCACAACAACAGTGCCTGGTGGCTTGAGAACGCAAACCTTAAAATAGGTTCCAAGGTGCAAGCCTTGAAGAAAAAAAAATAAATAATATATATATATATAGCGCAAGCTTTAAAAACACAGACCTGTGAAAACGCTGACGGCATGCGCATGTGTATTATGTGTTTAGTCTATAGGTATGCGCATTTAAATATACTGTATATGTGCGCAGGCGTGTAGTCTTTCTTTACAAATTGACCTAAACAAATTACTTGTCTGGCCTTAAAAATGTATAATACAGAATTATTTATCGCTTCCGAGTAGACATGTGAACCAGAACTATTCTGACAACGTTTTATCAGTACAGAGGTAAAGGGAAGGAGAAGGGGGCCTTCACAGAGGAGAGACTAGTTGACACTTCAGGACTGTGTTGTCGTCGTGTCCAGGTGCAGGTCCTTCATCAGATCTGGATACGGCCTGGATCCGGCGGACTGCGGTAAACCTCGGGATAAACAGAGAGACTAATATTAGCATAGACTCCATTCTTCTTATGATGTAACGAGTACATCAGGATTTATGGGGAGTGTTCCCGGTTCCGGCTGATCTAATCTATGCAGCCTAACATTGAATTATAGAAGTTTATAATGTGTTATGTGTATGCTAGGTCAAAGAGATGTGTCTTTAGTCTAGATTTGAACTGACAGAGTGTGTCTGCTTCCCGGACAATGTTAGGAAGACTGTTCCAGAGTTTTGGTGCTAAATAGGAAAAGGATCTACTGACAGCAGTCGATTTTGATATTCTAGGTATTATCAACTGGCCGGAATTTTGAGATCGCAATAGACATGAAGGACTATAATGCGTTAAGAGCTTGCTCAAGTACTGGGGAGCTAAACAATTTTGTGCTTTGTAAACGATTTTTAATAGGGAGCCAATGCAGATAGAACCGGGCTAATATGGTCATACTTCTTGGTTATAGTAAGAACTCGAGCTGCTGCGTTTTGAACCAGCCGTAGTTTATTTATTAAGCGTGCAGGGTAACCAACCATAAGAGCATTACAATAATCTAGCCTTGAGGTCATGAACGCATGAACTAACTGTTCCGCATTTGTCATTGAGAGTATATGACGTAATTTATATATATTTTTAAGATGGAAGAATGCGGTTTTACAGATACTAGGAACGTGACTGCAGCCACTCTGTATGACTGTATGACTGCTGGCCTTTTCTTGCAAGAAAATAAACCTCATCAAAGACTATTGGAAATGTTTGTCTCTTATTCAGTGATATAATTTTGATTGCTACCACAAATGATATCTCCCAAGGGTAGCATGTACAGAGTGAACAGCAATGGTCCTAGTACTGAGCCTTGTGGTACTCCATACTGAACTTGTGATCAATAAGACATCTCTTCATTTACTGCTACAAACTGATAACGGTCATATGAGTATGATTTAAACCATGCTAATGCAGTTCCACTAATGCCAACATCATTTTCAAGTCTATTTAAAAGAATGTTGTGGTCAATAGTATAAAATGCAGCACTCTAATAGATCGAGTAACACTAATAGAGAGATACAACCACGATCGGATGATAAGAGCAAATCATTTGTGACTCTAATGAGAGCTGTCTCTGTACTATGGTACAGTCTAAATCCTGACTTGAAATCCTCGCAGATACCATTTCTTTCTAAAAAGGAACATAGTTGTGAGGATACTGCCTTTTCTAGTATCTTTGACAGAAAAGGTAGATTCGAGATCGGCCTGTAATTGACAAATTCTGTACGATCAAGTTGCGTTTTTTTAACAAGCGGTTTAATCATAGCCACCTTAAAAGTTGTTGGTACGTATCCTTATGACAAAGATTAATTAATGATATTAACCCTCTGGGGTCTGAGGGATTTTTGGGGTCCTTGAGATGTTCTGACATGCCCTGACATTTGTGCTTTTTTTCTGTTGCTTATAAACATATTAATGGCAAATGTATAATTACACTCTATTTAGCACAAACAGGGCTACCATAATATGTGAGCAACATGCATGTACATGTTTGTATTTTTGAGAGAATAATGTTTATGCATGGTTATTGAAAAAACTAAAAACTAAAGTTTCTGAAATAAGGCCACAAAACACATACTAAATATGTGACAATAAGACTTTTGACTAATGGATGTCGTTGCCTAGAGTTTTTTCTTCAAAATGATGTGAAAATCATCCTGCCCTTATCATTCACATAACACAATACATTGATTTAAATCTTGTAAAACACTTTTTGTTTGTAAAGGCAATATGCGCAAGGGGCGTCAACCATTCAACAGCATCATGCATATGTAGTGGTTCACACCTGAGGAGACAATGGGGCCCGCATACTTAATGAGCCATTCATTCAGGTGTGTCACCTATAGCCACAAGAAAGAATGCAAGAGCAATATATATATATATATATATATATATATATATATATATATATATATATATATATATATATATTCTACCAAATTGTTTCACAGTTTCATAATAATAATGGAAAACGTACCTCAGAAATGCTGGTATTTCGAGGAGCAACGGATGGAATACTGTAGTAAGTTTTTTTTGGTAGTAAGGAAGCATGTCAATTTTATTTATTTTTTTCACAAATTTTGCTTGCAAATTGTATAATATCCAAGGAAAACATGTCTAGTAATTGTGCAGTTAATTCTCATACTGTATTTTCAGTTTTGGAATATGTATCCTCTCCCCAAATTTGTCAATAATAAAACACAATAAAAATTATTTAAAGAAGAGGCTTATATTTACCTTTTAAAATTTGTTTACATCTACCTTGTAAATATATTTGTTTTATTAAAAAGGTTACAATTACAACAACAATTGAAGTGTAATCTTTCTTTGTAAAAACTAAAGTATACATTTTATCATACATATTTCAAAGTTAAGGATTCATTACTTCGAATATAGCCTACATTGACAAAACATACTATATTTAACATATTAGCAAAAATTGGCAAACAAAAGCTTATTTGAGGTGGCAGATATTTTACAGTAAAAATGTGTAATCTATCCAAAACTAATCAACGTAATGTTGTCTTTCATTTGTCTGTAACATAGGTCTTTCGTTTTTATTATAAGGAATATAAATGTTAATTTGCAGTTTAATACGTTGCTTATACAAATACATTTTATTTCAACATATTTCAGTCGATTTTTACTCAGTATAGCAAAATAGTTAGCTAAAAGCAGATAATTCATTCACACACAGAAACGCAAGTTTTTGCGAGTTGTGGTAAACAGCGCATCTCTGCCGTTCATTCATTCACACAGAAACGCGATTTACTTGAGAATGAAAAAAAACTTACTACAGTATTCCATCCGTTGCTCCTCGAAATACCAGCATTTCTGAGGTACGTTTTCCATTATTATTATTCCTCACAGCGCTGCGAGACAGTGTAGACAAGTACACTGATCATCTGAATAAACTTGATGTGTTTTCTCGAGCTGATATGTGGGCGTTCACAGTTTGTATGGGATCGCCTCAGTCATTTGCGTTTGAATAGCGCGTGCTCTCCGTGGGCGGGGCAGATTAAAACGTAATGAGCTGAGATGAGAACGACTGACATCTCTCTCTTTTCATAAAGATTGCATAAACAGAGAATATTTTTTTTTAATATAAATCACTTCATTTAAAAGAAGAGAATTCAAGCTTCATGCCTGTGTGTCTGTATGCCTGTTTGACTGAGTATTCGCTGAGTTATTGTTCATTTTCGGATACGTTTCAGAATGGACTTCACTGGCAGAGAGAAGGCAGAACTCGCTTCGTGTTTATTTTTCTTTATTTGGCAAAAAAGCACAACACTTTGTTTTTATTGTGAGTATACACAAAAATAATACACATTTAACAGAATCGATTGATGTATGAAACTCCTATGGAAAATCAAAGTCAACAGAGTATTTATGAGTTTCTTTTACACTGATAAAAAAAAAGCGAGCTGGTATCGCCGGCGATACAGCCGACCTCAGCTGACGGTCATAAATCATATTAAAGGGATCAACGCATTTTTTCATTTCATAACTCCTGACACAAATTAAGACATAACTGTCACTATAAGTTTCTCAGAATACAATAGTTGTCAAATACTGAAACTTGACTCTTATATCTTTTTAATGATGTATAGTTTGTCAAGGTAAAACATTTAATCTGATAGTCACTTTGAACTAAATAAATAAAAAAATGCTTCAGTGCGCCGACGCACTGGTGAGGGTTAACAGGTTAAGAAGAGGATCTATGACCTCTGGAAGCATCTCTTTCAATAGCTTAGTCAGTATAATGTCTAACATATTGTCGATTTAGATGATTTAACGAGTTTAGAAAATTATTCCTCTCCTATAGCAATGAATTAATCGAATTTTTCCTCAGGGACACTACAATGCACTGTCTGATGCGATACTGTAGTAGATGGTTGCATAGTTATAATTATCTATAATTCTTCCTGATATTAGCAGTCTTGTAAGTAAAGAAGTTCATAAAGTCATTACTGCTGTGCTGCTTGGAAACGTCTGGGGTTGAAGCTTTATTTTTTTTGTTAATTTAGCCACTGTTTCAAATAAATACCTAGGGTTTTGTTTATTTTCTTCTACTAAGGTTGAAAAATAAGCAGATCGAGCAGTTTTTAAGGCCTCTCTATACGCAATTGTGCTCTCTTTCCATGAAATGCTAAATAGTTTTGTTTTCTTCCAGTTGTGCTCCATTTTTCTGGCTGCTCTCTAAAGGGCCTGAGTATGTTTGTTGTACCACGGTGTTGGACTATTTTCTTTAATCTTCTTTAAGTGCAAAGGAGCAACTGTGTCTAAAGTGCTGGAAAAGAGAGAGTCAAAAGTTTCTAAAAGTGCCTTGCTGCAATGCATGTTGGGTACCAGCATAATACAAAACTCCCAGCATGCATTGCAGCATGAATAAATTATGCAGCTGAATCGTCCTATTATTTTGTTATAATTATATGCTTTTATTTTTCGCTGTTGTTTTTGTTGTGACATTTAGTTGCTTTTTTGTGATGTTCAGAGTTTATCTGAATATTTTGTTGATTGCCACCATTGTTGAGATTCATGTGCTGATTGTTGATGTCTGTGTGTGTCATCATAGATACATTTTTTGTGCTCATGTTTATTCAAAGTTTAACTGATTGTTATAATACTGCTGGATTTCATGCAGCAGTAACAGGGTTTGTGATGTAAATGTATTAATGGCAGGATGCAGTTGTTAGATTCAAATGATATCAGTGTATTAGGCTATTTCACAATGATTTTAAAACCATCAACAGATAACCATCATCACCAGATGTCATTTCATTGTAGCTTTCTTTGTTACTGCAAATGTGTTTAACAAACACACCTTCACAACAGCCAAACAAGACAAAATATATAATAAGAGTTAGGAGCCCAACTAATGGAAACACTAATCACTGTTATGGTGATTTCAAATGAAGCACATTAGAGTTAAACCTCTGTTAATTCTCAATAACTACTTCTGTAGACGTCTGACAGAAATAAAGTCAATCTGATTATTAATAAATTAAGCTGGTAATGCTGTTTATGGAGTTGTTTAATCCTCCTCTGCTGAGATCTTGAGATTTAATGTCTTCTTTTATCTTCAGTTGATTTCATCTAAGACTGTGGCTGAAGTCAGTTGTAGTTCTTGTGTTTCTGCTCGTCTCTTTTTCTGTTCTCTTCTTTCCTTTAGTGATTCTGCTTGTTAACAGAATTATTAAGGCTGAGATTAATCCATATTTAATATACACAGATTTTGTGGCTCAGATAAGGTCCAGTTCTGGTTTATTTCTTTGCTCTTGGCTGACATGTGGCATTGCTATGGCCTGCTTGTGGCCCAGATCTGGCTAACAGGAGTGAGCCACCCAAGGGCCGTCATTCCACGCTGCATGTGGGCCAGATCATCTTTCCACGTGTGCCAGATGTGGTGCTGGATCTGGGACGTCAAAATGTTGCTATGTGGGGGCTAGCTTCTTTGCACGAAGAACAACATAGTGACGAAGCGCGTTTGTCCGTTCAGGGCCACTGTAGAAACACGTCGACGCATTTCAATGTAAGAGGACCCACGGTGTATGTAGATAGAAATGGCTCATTCTAAGCTAATAAAACATAACGGTTCATTTTGTAAGGTCTTTATACACCACTGAAAACATAGTTATGTATATGATATTGCATTTCTGTCAACAGATCCTCCTAAATATTACACAATGCACCTCTAAAGACTAGAATTTGTATCATGTTTTTGTAAAAAAAAAAAAAAAAAAAAAAAAAAAAAGGTGTCCTGTGGTCTAAAAAATTCATAAGAAGCATTAGTGAAACACAATGAGAAGCAAAAAGAACATTTCTTTTTTAATAAATTCAGAGAAGCAAGATAAGAACCATTTTTAAGAGCACTATTAATTAATTATTTATTTTTACAAACAGTATTTCTACATTACGAAATCATCAATCATTATAACATATTCTTAATCTTATCTTATAAGATTTTCTTATTTGGACAAATACAAACAACAGTTTTTGTACACATGCAAACATTTTTTATTTATTTTTTAGCGCATCACTTACAGTACTAAGTTATTTTTCTACCTTAAAGGTGACAATGAACAATTGTCTTAGACACTATTGTGATACAGGTTTTATGTGGTTCCTGGGGTAAATACATTTTTTAAGTGCCGTTTTTATTTTAGAAAGTCTCATACCATACATGATAGGATTGATGAGTGGCGGACACATCAGAAAATAAATTGAAAGAATCACACGTAGTACAGGAGGCATAGGAACCTTATCAAATCTGCTTTGAATTATTTCAAATGAACAGCCAATGGAGTAATTCAGTAGTGAGATAAGGTGAGGAGTACATGTGCTTAAAGCCCTTTTGGTCTTTTCTCTTGTGGACTTTAGGCAGACTCTAAAAATTGTTGTATACGAGAACAAAATTAATGCCAGAGGAGCAACAATGGTCACAGTGGTACCGATTATGCCAGAGATGTTGTTTGCTGTGGTGTCCGAGCATGCCAGTTTCACAAGCATGTAGTTGTCACACCACACTTTGTCCAGTACATTTCCACACAACTTTAGCTGTACATTCACTGATAAAGTAATGGAGAATTTGATAATTGATATTGACCACCCCAGAGCGATCAATGTAACTGTCCTGGCAGGAGACATGATTCTGTGATATTCCAACGAGTAACAGATGGCTACATACCTGTCATAAGACATGATTGCTAAATTACAGAATTCTACTGATCCATAAGTGTATAAAGCAAATATTTGAGCATGACAAAGGGTGAGTGAAACTTCAGGGACCTTTGACAATAGCATATTACTTAAAAGGGATGGGAATAAAGCAATGCAGCCATACAGTTCATTTACAGACAAACTGCATAAAAAAACATACATAGGTTCATGCAAGGACTTCTCCTTGCATATTATTCCAATAATTAATTGATTTGCTACTATGATTGCAACAAACAACAAGATCAAAACAATGAAACATAAATACTTAATATTCCCAATATCAATGTAACCAGCCAATATAATGGTTGTGAAATTAGATAAATTACCCATGGATGACAGATATTAACATTTAAATATTTAACAATTGATCAGATAATCAGCATATACTGGGGATGCCATAGTACATATACATAGATGCAATAAAGAGAAATTACAATCATTACAATCATCAATCACTGATAATGAGAAGATGTGAAGGGAGCGGATTGTCAATAAAATGTTATTTCAAAACATGTAAACCTACATTAAGAATATGGCCAGGACAAAAATCTGTAGCCAGTCAAAACCTGCAATCAAAACGATCAACCTAGCAAATATAAAATAACTTTTTGGAAATGGACAAACAAGAAAACAAGAAACAGAGTTGAATTATGTTGTGCTGGTGAAGCATCTACATTTATAATACAAGACAAACACACAAGGGAATGTTGATGTGGATGTTCACATGATTCATTTTTAGGTCTCTGAGCTTCACTTGTGAAAAAAAATCACAAATGTAATAATGTTACAAAAAAAAAAATTGCTGTATCATTACTTCAACTGTAGTTTAACTCAAGTTTAAAAAAAAATTGTGTTACTGTATTGTGTTACATTTATACTTTGGCAACTGGGGGAAAAATAGTTATGCAAATCTGTGATGCCTAGGTAAAAAAAAAAAAAAAAAAAAAAAAAAAAAAAAAAAGTGCATTTCAGTCATGTAAAGCCTCAAAATGTATTCTCCCTAGTTGATTTAATTGCATCATTACATTTGCTCTCCTCATCATCAACTTATTCCAATCATTTTGTATATCCAAACATATACAAAAATCAACAATACAAAAATAAACCCCATACTGTAACAGAGAATGCAAAAACTAAAATCGTGTCCTGTAAAACATAACATTTACTTTTAATAGCAGACGTTTTTTATCCAAAGTGCCTTACAAATGAGGAAAGCAATAGAAGCAATCAAACCAACAATAGGGCAACAATATGCAAGTGCCATGACCAGTCCCAGTTAGTCCAGCACAGTACACGTGGCATTTTTTTATTTTTTTAAAATAGATATTGAATAGTAAGTGTTAGTATTAATGGGTCAAGTGTTGTTGAAAAAGATGTGTCTTCAGCAGTTTCTTGAAAATGGATAAAGACTGTTTTTGGGGTCCTTGAGATGTTTTGACATGCCCTGACATTTGTGCTTATTTCAGTTGCTTATAAACATATTAATGGCAAAAGTGTAAGTTTACCATAATATTTGATCAACATGTACATGTTTGTATATTTGAGAGAATAATGTTTATGCAAGGTTATTGAAAAAACAAAAAAAAATTGTTTCTGAAATAAGGCGGTTCATGAGGTTCTAATTAATAAGTTATCACAATTAATTTTTTCATCAGATGTCATTAAATGGATAAAATAATATGTTACAGACAGAAAACAATGTGTTCATGTGGATAATAACATCTCCCAAATAACTGACATTAATTTGGGTGTACCCCAAGGTTCCATTTTGGGTCCCCTGTTATTTAGTTTATATATCAATGATCTACCTGAGGTCTGTCCACTTACTGTCACCTGCCAGATGTATGCTGATGACACTGTCATATATCTACATGCTACAAACAAGAGGCAAGCTGCAGAAGAGCTATCAGCTACAATGATCAATATCTCCAATTGGCTAGCAAACTCGTGTCTGCACCTTAATACTGATAAAACAGTGTGTATGTTTTTTTTTTCGAAATCCGCAAATAGAGATCTAGACCCAGATGTTGTAGTAGCAGGGAAAAGACTTCCAGTGGTCCAAGAGCTCAAATATCTGGGAATAATAATAGATTCACGTCTTTCATTTAAAACACAGGTGAAAAAGGTCATAAACAGAATTAAATTTAACTTGGCAAATTTCAGACACATTAGGAATAATTTAACTACAGAGGCCTCAAAGTTATACATTAATGCTATGATCTTATCACATATGAATTACTGTCTTACCAGTTGGACACAGACAGGTTGGACCACATTACGACCAGTTGAAACACTTTATAAACGGGCCTTGAAAACGCTGGATAAAAAGTTAAATTCATATCACCATTGTAAAATCTTAATTAAAGGGACAATGTGTAACTTTTTAGGTATTTTATTATCTAAAATTAATATTTTTATTCATAAATATGTCATCAATGGTGTACAAATACCAATGCTAATTATCGGACTTATCCTCGTAAACGAAGAATTTATTATCTTTATACACATGGGACGGGTAGGTCCATGGCGGCTTCCATGTAATTCCGCTATCTTGAAAAACTATAATAGCAGAGAGGGACAAAAAGTTTCCACAACGTGTTTTCGTTCAGAGCCAGCATTACGTGACTGAAACCAGCAGAAGCGGAGGAGCAGAGCAGTGAGAGGCGCTTGTCACTGCCCCGGCAAGTTTAAAAGGCTGCACTGTACGGTTATTTATAATGGAGGAGTCCATACATATGCTGAGTCACAGGATAAAGAGTCCTAGTCGTCGAAAAAGTCCAAAATAGACCGTAAAAGGAAACGTGAACGGATAAAAAAAAAAAAAAAACAAGGGTTCCCTTTCGTCCTGGGAACTCCAACGTGTCGTCGGGGGAGTTCCCTGACGAATTGGGATCACGCTAGGGAGCCAATTGCCTTCGAGAGAAATAAAAACGAGCCAATGGAGATTGGCATGCAAGATTTGCATTCCGCGACCCGCCTACCAGCGCGGGTATATAGGCGGAAGTAAACATTGCGCAATGCTTTTTGCTTCGGAGCCATCCAGTGTGAGTCTCTGTGTGAGCTGCTGTTTTTTGCCCGAAGGAGTTTTCAAAACGACGAGAAGAAACGACGGACAGCACTGCGACCGTTGCGTACATCAACCATCAAGGTGGTCTACGCTCCCGTCGTATGTCGTGACTCGCCTCCCACCTCCTCCTTTGGAGTCAATAGCATCTGAGGTCGCTTCGTGCCGTTCATGTTCCAGGGGCGCTCAACCATGTGGCAGACGAGCTCTCACGGCTGCCTCCCCTGCCAGGAGAATGGCGACTCCATCCCCAGACGGTCCAGCTGATTTGGAGTGTCTTCGGAGTCGCACAGACCTGTTTGCTTCTCCAGACACGACCCATTGCCAGTGGTTTTACTCCCTGACCGAGGGGACCCTCGGCACGGACGCCCTGGCTCACAGCTGGCCCCGGGACCTGCGCAAGTATGCGTTTCCCCCAGTGAGCCTACTTGCACAGACCCTGTGCAAGGTCAGGGAGGACGAGGAGCAGGTCCTTCTAGTGGCGCCGTATTGGCCCACCAGGACTTGGTTCACGGAACTCATGCTCCTCGCGACAGCCCCTCCTTGGCCGATTCCTCTGAGGAAGGATCTCCTTTCTCAGAGACGGGGCACTCTATGGCACCCGCGTCCAGACCTCTGGAAACTCCATGTCTGGTCCCTGGATGGGACGCGGAGGTTCTAGATGGCCTGCCACAGGCAGTGGTAGACACCATCACTTCTGCTAGAGCCCCCTCTACGAGGCGCCTCTATGCGTTGAAGTGGAACCTGTTCGTCGATTGGTGTTCCTCCCGTCAGGAGGACCCCCGAACTTGCCCGATCAGAGTCGTGCTTTCCTTCCTGCAAGATGGGTTGGAGCGAAGGCTGTCTCCCTCCACCCTCAAAGTGTATGTCGCTGCAATAGCAGCGCATCACGATGCAGTAGAAGGTAAGTCTTTGGGGAAGCACGACCTGATCATCAGATTCCTTAAGGGTGCTAGGAGGTTAAATCCACCTCGTGTTTTGCACTCTGTACCCTCTTGGGACCTAGCTCTGGTTCTTAGAGCTCTTCAAAGTCCTCCTTTTGAGCCCTTGTCAACAGTTCAAATATGCTGCCATAATACAGGCGGCAGGGCGGCAGTGGCTCAGTGGTTCATGTAGGTTGTCTACAAACCGAAAGGTTGGTGGTTCAATCCCGGTTCCACCTGACCAAGTGTCGAGGTGTCCATGAGCAAGACACCTAACCCCAGCTGCTCCCGACAAGCTGGATGGCGCCCTGCATGGTGTATGAATGTGTGAGTGAATGGGTGAATGTGAGGCTATGTAAAGCGTTTTGGTGGCCATAGGTCTGTGAAAGCGCTATATAAATGCAGTCCATTTACCAGAATAATGTGTTGGCATTCATCGCTATAGTGGTGCTTATGTGTTGTTGATGCATTCAAATGTGTGTCTATACACTTTTACTCGTGTCTACTG